>PVKV010036086.1:0-16004 GCA_004027835.1 Alouatta palliata
ATGTGGCACATATACACCATGGAATATTATGCAGCCATCAAAAACGATGAGTTTGCATCCTTTGTAGGGACATGGATGAACCTGGAAGCCATCATTCTCAGCAAACTGACACAGGAACAGAAAACCAAACACCGCATATTCTCACTCATAGACGGGTGTTGAACAATGAGAACACATGGACACAGGGAGGGGAGCATCCTCCTAACATTCTAAGAGACTTATGAAGCCAGTTTAGTAGACTTGAGATGTGTGTGTGTGTGTGTGTGTGTGTGTGTGTGAATTTTTTTTTTTTTTTTTTTTTTTTTTTTTTTTGAGACAGAGTCTTGCTTTATACCCTAGGCTGGAGTACAGTGGCGGTATCTTGGCTCACTGCAACCTTCACCTCCCACACCTGGCTAACTTTTGTATTTCTAATGGAGATCAGGTTTTACCATGTTGGCCAGGCTGGTCTGAAACTCATGACCTCAGATGATCCACCTCCTTCAGCCTCCCAAAGTGCTGAGATTACATATGTGAGCCACCGAACCTGACTAGGCTTGATATTATGAGTGTAAGATTTGAATAATGCAATGGTTAGGACCTCTCCCAAAGTCAAATTTTTATATGACCTAGTTTCCAAAGAGTTGGAATCTTTTATGTGCACTACTAGTTTAGGATTATGATGAGGTATTAGAATTTTATTTTCTATGGCTTCAAAACATGCCTCTGTTTGTACTATTGTCTTGTTAGAAGGAAAAGGAAAGGAAGAGGAAAAGACAGGTGTGTGTGTGTGTGCGTGCTCGTGAGAGAGGGGCAAGGACATATATTCAAGAGTAATGTGATAAACACTGTAATAGAGCAGTATATCATGTACTGTGGGAATACAAAGAATGAAATGTACTACCTTGGAAAGGTCAGGAAATAGTTACTCATGAAGAAATATTTGAAGTGGATTATGAAGAGGAGTTTTTGAGACACACCACACAGGAATTTCAACAAAGAGAAAAAGGCACAAATAAAGGAGGCAGCTTGATACATTCTGGTTATAATAAGTGTTTCAACATGGATTAAGGTGTGCGTGTGTACATGTGCACTCTCACACAAGTGTATGTGCCTGTGTTGTGAGAGAGAATTGTGTTTTAGGTAATATGACTGCTGGATACAGAGACAGTTGCTTTCTTAAATGACTTAAGTTTATCCTGTAGGTGATGGAGAATGATGTGACAATTTTAAGCAAAGAGGACATGATAGGATTTACATGATGGAAAATGACTGCATCATCAGTATGAAGGATGTTAGGAAAGGAAACCACTGGTAACAGTCAATAGGAATAGTCCTGGCAAAAAGTGAATGGGATTCAGAGCAAGGCAGTATTAGTGGAGACAGAGAAGAGGAACTAGTTATTGGTGCAGTGGGTTAACAGGAGTGAGGAGGATTAGGGACCAGGGGTGGGGCACCTGAGTTCCAGCTTGCAAGGTCTCTCAGATATGGGGTACAGGATATTTATGTTTATGCTTTTCTTGTTTCATACATATGTATTATACATAAATGTTATACATGTATATTATTCACATGTATTTAAAAACAGATATTCCTCTGGCTTTCCTCTCTTTTGAACAAAGGAAATGACATAAATAATTTCTGGATAGCAAAGAAACAATGGTCTTTTGTAATAGGAAGAATAATGGCTGCCCAAGGTCTTTGCATGCTATCCCCAGAACAGCTAAATATGCTGCGTTACATGACAAAGGGACATAAGGCAGCAGAAGGAATTACAGTTGCTAATTAGCTGACTGTAGAATGGGAAGATTACTCTGAATTATGTTGGAGAAGGCTTTCACTGTAATTGCAGGTGGTCCTTAAGTGAGGACAAGAAAGGCAAAAGGGTCAACTTCAGAATGATGAGCTGTTAGAAGGACAACTCTCCTTTGAAGGTGGAAGCAGGCCGTGAGTGACAGACTAAAGGCAACCTTTGGGAGGTGGAGAGGCAAGGAAATGGATTCTAGCCTAGAATCCCCAGGAAGGAATGCAGCCTGGCGAGCATCTTCATTTTACCCCAGTGAGATATGTTTCAGGTTTTTGATTTACAGAAATGTAAAATGATCTATTTTTTAGTAACAAATTAATTTGTGGTAATTTGTTATAGCCATAACAAGAAATTAATTCACCCTGGAACATGAATGAGCCTTATGACTGTATCTTTTTTCTGCCATCTTGTGCTCAATTATTTACATGAAGTTTGCAACTAAATAGATGAATACAAAATTATCATCCATAACTTTTCCAAGGAAGTGTTACCTTTGAATTTTAGTATTTTCTGATAGAAAAAATAAATAGTCTCAGAAAGAAAAACAAGGCAGCATACAATGAAACAAAGTACAGATGCAAGAATTAGCTATAAAGATTCTGTTTTGAAATTTGTACCACTTAATATGCATTCTAATTGCTGAAATGATAGCAGAATTTAATAGCATGCAAGATCTTGGCTTCTGATTGGTTTGTTTCTTGATGACTGATGATATTGCAGGTAAAAAATAGATCTTAAATTGACAAAAAAATCAGTATTGAGATACTTTTTATTTACCTGAACCATTTAAAAATTTATTTGCAATAGCTACATCTAATGAACATAGACATTATGATGTAAATGTGGAGTGTATCTGTGACTTTTAACTTCTCCAACAATACTTATCTTATACTTAGTATTGGCTCAATAATAGAGCCTTATGGAGTATAATTACATTTATTCAGTGTTTTAATTAGATTCATTTAACAAATGGTGAACTGGTTTCTAAGATCAGTGGTTTTGAGTGCTTAGAACATTCTTATTTAAGTGGATAAATAATTCTTTGCACTTTTAAATCTCCTTTTTGTGATGATTTTGCCCATTATATTGAAGTATATACAATTATCATTTAGTTTTGGGGTATCTTAGGAGCTTCACCATGTTCATCATGTTTGTGTGCCCAGTGATTATTAGGAAGTCTTATTGAATGACATAGTTTAAAGAAATATTAGAATGTTTGAGAAGAAGAACCAAGGAGCCAGAATACCTGGTTAAATTTGGTTCTGCTACTTGCTAACCAAGTAATTCTGGGAAAGTTCCTCATCTATCTATGCATCAGGATTTTTTCTTGTGTATTAAGTGGAGATAATAATAATGCCTATTTCACAGGGATGTTGAAAGGATTAAATGAGTTAATACATGTAAAGTAGTTAGAACAGTGATTGACCCCTAATAGGTGTTAACTAATGTTAGCTTTAATTATTTACTTAAGCAACATATGATATTGAAAATAAGCCAGGCTTACATTTAAAGTTGTCATGATATGTAGCATAATAATGCCATACATATTCATATTCCCATAACATACAGGCACACATACACACACACACTCACATGTGCACTTTCACATCCAATATGAATTTTATAGGTCAGAAATGAAGGCAAAATAACATGATAAAATATTTACTTTTTATTTATGTGTCCCCAACTGCCTGTCTAGTGAAGATAAGGAAGATAGATATGGTTGTCTCACAGTGTTCCACAACTCAGATCAAGGCACAGAGAAGCCTATCCTTACTTTGTTTAATTTTTCAGTTGACCAGGGTGTATACAAATATGAAAGAAGCTTTGGAGTAAAATTAAATTAAAACTTCATGTTTCCTTTTGGCCAAGAGCTCTGAATTCAAATCATAAAATAGTACTTTTAGTATATTTTGGTTAAGAAATATGCAGAGGAGACACTGAAACAACAAGTGGCTTGCATTTTAATAGAATTGAAATAAAGAAGGCTGTTAAACTTGTATTTGCTTCTTCAGTGCATTTTACATAATTCAGGTTTTTTCTTTTCTTTTTTTTTTTTTTGAGATGGAGTTTTGCTCTTGTTGCCCAAGCTAGTGTGCAATGACGTCTTCTTGGCTCGCTGCAACCTCTACCTCCCAGGTTCAAGCAATTCTCCTGCCTCAGCCTCCAAAATAGCTGGGATTACAGGCACCTGCCACCATGCCTCACTAAGTTTTTGTATTTTTAATAGAAACAAGGTTTCACCATGTTAGCCAGGCTGGTCTCGAACTCCTGACCTCAGGTGATCTGCCCGCCTTGGCCTCCCAAAGTGCTGGGATTACAGGAGTGAGCCACCATGCCCTGCCATAACTCAGGTTTTTAAAGTGGGTTTTAGTGAAGTTAACATATCTGTTCTGTGTTTGTTGGATTCTTTGTTTTGCTTGGAGAAAGAAACAAGGAGACACAGGAATATGCTTTCACATGATGCAGCAAGAGAAAGGCTCCTTATTGTATTTTCCTGCCACTACTAACACCCTGGATCTGTCTCAAAATTATAATACTTACATGGCTTTTGAAAAAACACATGTAAAAGATAGTACGTTCAAATCACATCTTAAGTGCCTTATGAATATTAACTTATTAAATTTTCATAAAATCTTCATGAAGTAGGCATTTCAAGCATTCCCATTTTAGAGAAGATAAACTAAGCCACCAAGAGGTGAAATAATTTTCCCAAGTTGGCACAGCTGCTAAGTACTAGAGTAGGATTTGAATCCAGGTGACCTTATACCCTACCTCCTTAATTACAAGAGATGGTGTTCTTCTCTATACAAGAAACTCAATCGCAGCTGTTTCCATTATTCTATTGTTTTTAATTTGCTTAGTTTAAATTCTCTGTGTGCTGCAACCTTAGAATGAATTTGGATTATCACTATTATTGATTGAATTAGATGCAAAAATAACTTCTTGAACATATATAATGATGAAATAATACAGCATTGATTCATAAAGGAATGACAAAAGAGTATGGCACTCTTTTACAAACCTTACATAAAAATTCAATACTTAAAATTTTCTTGCTGAGTGATAAAATTTGAGGTTTATAAAATGACTTACTTAGATTAGAAGGTATTGCTTTAATGATATGTCAATAATTGTAACAAGCATAAATTTGTTTTGTGAATTAATCATGTTAAAATTTTTCAAACAATGTTTAATATTTAAATTTCTTATTTATCACAGAAATATTATTTGTTATAGTTGCAGAATTGGACAAAATTTAGATTTAGCTAACTGAGCCAAAAAGATCTTTGCATTTTATAAAGGAGAAAAACTATTGAGTGAAAAGTGGACATGACTTTGGCATAAAGATTATTTGAACAGAAGGATTAAGATAGAATGAAAGACAGTCAAATTTTTTAAAAGTCACAGTAGTGTTTTGGAAACCCTTTAACATATTGGTTAAAGAATGCACGCAAAGTTGTGCTATCCACATTGTGTTTTAAGCTAGCTCTGCAACCTTGGCCAAGTTACTTAATTTCTTTGTGTCTGTTTACAAATTGCTAAAGTGAGCCCAGTAATATTACCTACCTTGCAGAATCATTGAAAGAATTAAATGATGGCAGAGGCTGTAACGTATTATATGCTCAATAAAAGTTAGATTATATTGCAGTGGTGATGGCAGTGTGAGAAGAAGAGGGCTTTACTGAATTATGGTCTAAATGTGCGAAATAGCAGATAAGACAAAGCAGCATTATATGAGTGAAATATTACTCCAAATGCTGCTGCTATACACTGTTCTCTCATAGAGAATATATGATAACTAAATAAAATCGGCCAGGTGTGGTGGCTCATGCCTGTAATTCCAGCGCTTTGGTAGGTTGAGGTGGTTGGACCACAAGGTAAGGAGTTTGAGACCATCCTGGCCAATGTGGTGAAACCCTGTCTCTAGTAAGAATACGAAAAAATTAGCTGGGCATGGTGGCATGCACCGGTAGTTCCAGCTACTCGGGAGACTGAGGCAGGAGAATCACTTGAACCTGGGAGGTGGAGGTTGTAGTGAGCCAAGATTGCACCACTGCACTCTAGCCTGGGCGACAGAGTGAGACTCCGTCTCAAACAAAGTGTCATTTCATGTAAATAGCAAGATGTGTGGTAAAGTCATTGTGTTAGTTTGCTAGGGCTGCAATAACAAAATTCCACAGATTGGATATCTTAATAGAAATTGATTTCCCACAGTTCAGGAGGATCCTAGTCCAAGATCAAGGTGTTGGCAGGTTTGGTTTCTTCTGAGGACCCCCTTCCTGCCTTATGAGTGGCCAACTTCTTGCCTTGTACTCACATGATCTTTTCTCTGTGCACAAGTCCTGTGGTTTGCGTGTTTGTCCCTTCCAAAACTCGTGCTGAAACTTACTTGTCATTGTAACAGTATTAAGAGGTGGGGCCTTTAAGAGATGGCTGGGTCATGAGAGATTCACTCTCACAGGTGAATTAATGCTGTTATCAGGAGAGTGTGTTAGTTACTAGGGGAGTGGGCTCCTGGTAAAAGGCTCACTGGCTCCCACACCACGAGATGCCTTTTGCTAACGGGCTTACCCTCCCCAGATGCCAGTACAGTGCTCTTATACTTCTCCACCTTCAGAACTTTGAGAAATAAACTCCTTTTCTTTATAAATTACCCAGCAAGTGGTATTCTATTGTAGCAGCAGAAATATGAACTTGGTACACATCCCTGTTTTGTCTCTGTGTATTCAAATTTCTCCTTCTAATGAGGACACCAGTCAGGTTGGATTAGAGCCCATCTTAATGGCCTCATTTAAACTTAATTACCTGTTTAATGTCCCTATCTCCAAATAGAGTGACATTCTGACATACTGGGGTTAGGCTTCAACATGCGAATTTGGAGAGAAAACACAATTCAGCCCATAACAGTCACATTTGAGGTAAATGAATTTTAAGACCTGTGACTAAACATCGGGGCTAATGTTAAGATGTCAATGTTTTAATCATGAAATTGATGGTTATCTGTCTTTTAGGACTACTGTGGTAATATGAACTTCATCTCTTGAGGAAATGGATTGCTCGTAGTGGAAGCACAACTCACTCAGACTGAGACTATTGTAAAGTATTTCAGATCTGGTACTTTTAGATTAGGGTTTCACTACATTTATTTAGGGATAAAATATCCACCAGTTAGAAACATTTAGTCTTTTATACCTCAGTATATTTCTAATGAACATTTTATCCCGTTACTTTGAGAGCTGTGGGAGGAAAACTATAAAAATTTCTTTCTATAGACCCTTGGGAACCAAGGAGACAAAGAAAGTCCAGCAATTTACTGGAAAAATAAGTACTCAAATTTATAAATATTTCGTTCATTTCTGAAGTATTAGATAAGACATAAGAAATGTTTTTTAAGGATCAATGATGCTATCTACCAAAGCTGCATAAATTAATCATTTGTTATTGGACACCATTTATGTGGGGAACGGAATGTCATTTGCCATGTTATTTTCAGTCTGTAAATTTGCTTTTGAGTACTTGACTATCTTCCATTTTATACCAGTGAGATGCAGATATATATGTATATACGTATTTAAAACTTCTCTATTATTTATTGCCCCTGGCCCTAACAAACCAAATGAAAATATGTTCTGCTTACATCACAAACTGCTGTACACCATAAATAAAGCAGTCACAAAATGAATTTTATTTTAGTTAACTGAAAATAATCAAGAAAAAATAGATGCCCCTTTGTTTAATATAATAGTTGCCAAAATTGAATTATAAAATGTATTGTTTTTCATTGAAGAGCAAACCTAAAATGAATTAGACATGGAATCTCTGGGGATAATAACTACTGGTGCAGAGAAAGCAGATTTAGTAGCTATGTTTGCAAATATGAGCCAGAGAATATTAATTTGCTATTCTAAAATTTAGCTTTCTACATAACTTAGAGTAGTTTTGAGGTATGAAGTAAGAACATGCTGTTAATAATAATGGTTGGCTTATTTGTTGGACTCTTCCAATAAGTGTTTTTATGACCACTAGGAGAAATGTGTGTAAATTTAAAAGTATTTATAAAATATATTGAAAAGATAATTGTAAAATTGTGAAAGGAAAGGAAACAACTTTTAATATTCCATTGTGGAATTGGGCTCTCTTTCACACTTCTTGCATTTTCAATAACAATATTATTGATATAGCTTTGTTGTCTTTGAATTGGTTGTTGAGCTCTCCCGTTCACTAATGGCTTTTGCTCCTAACATTGTCTTGAAAAAATTAATTTTCAGTCTATTTTTTTCTTTTTTGTGCCTTCTTAATACTCTATTTAAACAAAACCTCTAGTAGAATTTCAACATATCACGGAGCTGTTCTGAACCAGGAATTGACTCCTGTGCAGAGACTGAATCCTCTTTTTCCCTCCTCCACCACTACAGCAACCATCTAGTGCCTCTTTGAAACCTTAGGACATCAAGAATAAAGGGTGAATGTGACTATTCCCAGCAATGCAGATCTATGTATTTCTCTGTTCTTATTATTTCTGTTTTCTCAAACTTTTCCAAGTCCAATTCTCACAACAAGTAGAATTAATACATGGCAAAGCCATATCTAGGTGGATTTAGATGTAGATAAGTTGGCATCTCCTACCCACTCTTCACGCTGTACTGCTCAGGTTCCTTGAAACTAGTCTGTGTCATGTTGTACTCAAACATTTTTCTTCATGACTTTCCCATGAAGTGGAATGCAGCTTTTTTCATGTCTGCCTTTTGAAAATCTGTACATCATTTCTAGTATTCCAAACATAATTTACTGGTGCTGTCCAACTAAATGAGATCTAGTACTTTTTATGACAATTATTTTACTCTTGCTTATAATATAATCCAACATATATTTGTGTTAATTGGTCAAAAACTCTTTGATGGGGAGAAGAGTATTCCGAAAGACAAGTAGGCATCTACACCCATTTATTCAGTTTAGAAAATTAAGAAATGGAACAGCTGATATTTCTATAAAATGCATGAAAACTGAGCTAAGAAGATGTGCTTGGCTAGAGCGTTGAAGGTAAACAATATTTAAGGTACAGAAAAAGGATGCCATCAGAGAGAGTGAGAAGCAGCAGACACATCTACATCTAAATTCTTTATTACTATATAAGGTAAATAAAATCTACATAAGTATAGTCTAGCCAAAATATGCAGCTGGCAAAATGGAGATATTGAGAAGGTATAATAAAGAAACTAGAAAAAATTATTGTGAATTATTGTATTCAGCTACTTTCTGGTAGACAGGAATTGCTGAAATATAAGTTCATGAGCTGAACCAGTGGTCCCAGTGTATATCTGACTGCTGATATTCTAGAATTTAATCAAGGTGCTATATTGCTATAATTGTGAAAAACAGCAGTCTTTTTGCATTTTGCAGAAAAAAGCAGTTTACTGGTTAGAGTTTTCCTGTGTCTAAACAGATGTTTTATTATTTTCTCATATTCCTTTGATACTTACTACTGTCTGTCTGCTAGTGAAAGTAGTCTTTTAAATAAATATTGATGGGAAAATTTGAGATGGCTAGTAACACTTATTATAGACATATGTTTTGCGTGGTCAGGAATTTTTCCTCTTTTTAAAATACTGATTTTAAATATGTTTATGTTTTCTGCTGTTATAACTTCCATAGATTTTAAGATGGATGGAAAAATATCAGTATGTGAATGTGAGGTGTTTTTCTTAAAACTCAGATGTAAGAATTACTAGCAAGTATATTTGAAAGGATAATTTTAAAGAAGTGAGGCAGCGTGCTGGATGAAAAAAAAAAATGAAGATACGCTGGAGAAAAAGGTTACTCAAAATTTGCCTCAGTGTGACTGTGACAATTCTTTCAAAAACTATACTATCTGTTCTTGATTCAGAGTGGTTTATGACTCTTGCTCTGAAGTTTGGTTTTAAGGTTTGAGAAACCTTTACGAAGTGGTTGAGAATTTGTTGATGTGAATGTCATCTTTTGCTATTATAGATTATCCTGTGTTATATTGACTCCAAAACCTTTAATTTGTTGAAGGTACAGACATTTGGTGGCTATTTTCCAAGATGCATACTATTGCAAAAAGAAAAAGCACAAAGATCTTTGAATATTAGATTTTTTTAACCAATAAACCCAGAAGTTACCATGTACCTAGGGCCTAATAGTAATCAGTAAACTAAAGAAGACAGTGGCCGCAGGGGAAATTAAACTGACTATCTCCTTGTTTGTTAGAATACCATGTGGCTTTTATATGAGGAAAACGCTAAGAATTTTTGTTTTATTTAGTAATTTAATTGTGTAAGTTTGCTTTATGCAAGACTTTATTAGGAATTAGAAGAGCAAACGAAGCTAGGGAACTAGTGTTACCTTGTTTAGAAAACATATTGTACTCTTCATATAATTGACAGATTGGTGTAGAAGTCAAACCTGATTACTGGGATAATACATTCAAAAGTGCCTTGAGATATGCAAAACACCATTCAAATGTTAGATATTGTTAGTTTATTAAAACATAAGCTTCTGGAAAAGTAAAAATGTAGCCAGAAAATACATAAAGCAAAATTAAACTAATTCCGTTTATCCTCTGTCCTCGCATTATATACAAACGTATGTAGGTATTTGCATAAGTAATCCAAATTGTCATACCATTTTTAAATCTTTATTGTTCAGTGTAAAAACGTGTCATTTTGTTATTGAAATACTTGCTTAGGAAAGGCTTTAGCTATTCAAACATAAATAGGTCTAGTAATAAAGAGAGTTCAAAGATGGTGCAATGGGGAAAATAAGAATTTGCAGCAGAGAATTTGGGGCAAAATAAAGGAATACAAAATGAACACTAATTTTATCAGAATTCTTTAATAGGAATATAATGTATAATAATGTATAATGTTTGAGGATCTCACAGAAATCAAGTTCCATCAAGTCTTACTAATAATATGTTAGAAACAGTTTTATTCCCCATAAGAAAAAAGGAAAGCAAATGATCCGACATGTTTCATAAATACCACTGTCATTGGGAGGCATGATCTTACTTCTCTCTCATGACAGATAAACAGACAGAAAATGTTTTAACACAAAAAGTCTAAAAATAGCACAGTGTTCAAGACAGGTTGAGCAGATTATCCAACATAAAGCAGAGAACTAGAAGGGTATCCAAGGAATATTTGTTTTTACATCACAGATGATGCAGTGATCTATAGAACAAAGGATAACTTCGTAATTCTACAATAGAAACTAAATTACTAGGGAAACAGAAAAGCAGACACGAAAGATAATTTGTACCCTCTCTGACACTTCTGATGTTTTCCTAATGGTATTGCTGCATAAACTTCAATCATCTCCTCCACTTGCTTTTGTTATTTCTCTTACATACTTATCCTGAATCTGATGCCTTTGAATTCATCTGCGGCCTCCCAAAAGAATGACTGGGAGGGTATGTGGATAGGATGATAGATACACTAATGCTTAGCTATGTTGCATGTCTCATTTCTCACTGTAGTTCCATGGTGGGGTTAAACACTTTGAAGAAGGTTATCGCCCCCACAAAAAATCAAACAGGTTATAAGGTATCAGTTATCACAAGATACAAGAGATTTTTCTCCTTGATGTCTAAAGTTTTGGGTTTTTGGAGATGTAGAAAACATAGGCCACTTAGAATGCCTACATGTTCAAGTCCATGTATTTTTGATGCATGTGATGATCCTAGCAGAGAAAGAATGTATGGAATATACAGTGGAAATTGGATGGGAGTCTTGAGAGGTCTGCCAGGGAGAATCTGCCTGTTTTGACAAAGAATGGGGTGGTGGAGAGACCCCAGAAAGGGGAGAGAGTGATCTTTGAGTAAGTCAGAAAATAATAAGAAGAGATTACCAATATTTGTATTTCAACAATCTTAACAAAGTAAGACTTTCATTTTATCATCACATTCTTTCCACTTCCCTCCAGTATGAGGCCCCAGAATCTATTCAGTGAGAAGAGGGTGGGGCTAGGAGGAAGTGAGGAAGAACACAAGGAAGAATACTGGAGAAAGACAGAAGCCTCACCCTACTGTCGGCGGGTGGGATTTGCTGGTTGTTCCTGGTCTAGGGAAGTGTTGAAATTTTAACTGGTTAAGATTAGAGTCTTAGTAAAGTACATCATCTAAGAATTGCTTATTAATTAATTTCTGAAAGTCGTTAAAGTGCTAAAGTGTATGCCCAAAATTTGATCCAGGGAAGAGGAAGGTAAGGGTTCCAAAGTTGGTTCTGGAGGTGCTAAAAATAAGTGATCGAAACAATTAAAGTTTGTTACTATTTTCTTAAGCCTTCTGAGTCCAGCCTTTCTATAAACTGATTACATGTGCTTTACATCATTGAATACTTGTGAGATGTATTCTATTATCATTGTTATTTGAAGAATGTGCGTTCAAGAGAGGTTGAAAAACTTGTCTGAGTTCACACAGGTAGTGGATGGCAAGGCCAGATTTTGAAACTAGACACTGACCCAAAAATCTGCCCCTTTATCCAGGATGGATAGACGCGAGAATTGGGTAAAATGGGAAGTAAGATCCCATGGCTGTGGAAATAGATGAAAGATAAGAGAGTTAAAGCAAGGGTTTCGGAACCAGAGCATAAAATCAGAGACTAGAAAGCCTTCAGTATTAGCCTATAGGGACAAACAAATTTTGATACAGCCAAGGTTAGTGATTCAAGCAGAAAATATGCAAAATCTAAGTGGTTAATCAGCAGAATGCTCAATAGAATGTGACAAGTACACTGGCAAACAGAATTCATCTACTCATTCAAGAAAAATATATGAAAAACTCCAGTACAGGCGAGATTTTGTATAAGGCCCAGAGATTGCATTAGTCAGCAAAGCAAATGAGGGATTCTGTCCTCATGTGGCTTCTTCAGGAGGCAAAGTAAAAGTGGGTGTTTTGTCTTTTAACTGCTTTTATATTTCTAGTCCTGTACACGTGGCTTCCCAGAAACAAAACAGTTTTCAGTTCTGCAGGAAGACAGTCCACTGCTGTCATCTTGTGCTCCTACTTGTCTTCCTGGGTGTGTCAAAATGACAAAGCCCTGACTATTCCTTCACCTGTGCCTTTTCTCAGGATTGTTTAGGCAGCAGGCATTTTGGACCATGAGGCCACGCATCCCAGGAAAGCATCATGTTTGCCTGAGCTATGCCTGGTTTCCTCATGGGTAGAACAGAAGCTTGCTTAATGTTTATTATAAAAGTAGTATGCTCCTTAAACTCAGGGCTCTTCTTTAGTGACACTCCCAATGAATATACAATCTCTGCCCAGCCCTTTGGGTTGCCCTGGGGATTTGGGCAATCAGTTAGCTTGGGAAATCAGCACTAACTGATCAACAAATGTGCTGATATTTCTGCTTCTCTCACTCAGGAGTCCTGTGTCTGCTGTCAAAGTTCATGGAGCTTGACAAGCTAATCTGTTAGCTCATACAGTTGTTGCAGTCTGAATTGTCCTGATACAAGGTCCTCTCCCCATATCACACATATTGAAGTTGGGCAAAATTTCAACGGAGTCCGTTAAGATCCACGCAGATTATTCAATCAGTCAATCAATCACTAATAAATCAGTCAATCACGAGTACATGACTGCGTTCGCCAGGAGAATCATTCTCTACTTTGATCATCACCAAGCCCAAAGGCAGAGAGATATGTGGCCTCACAAAATGGTTGTCCTTGTTTATTGTTTTCTGTTTTTGTTATTTGGGTGTTTTTCAATAAATGACTATTCTACCTAAAAATATTTACTTAGTTTATCATGCTGTCAACCATACTTCAACCCACTTGGCAAACTGTTTGCTGAACAAAGTTGTCTCATAATTATAAATGGAGACCATGGAGGTAGGAAAAAGATAAATGTTTACCAGAAATCCCTAGGATGAGTCTTAAAAAAGATGTCTACAACAGTTTTATTTGAAATGAAAGGCCAGAGTTGTACTAATTAGCACATTGAAAAGTGCTTCCTTACATGGTTTGTTTTATGGGAATGGAATAAATTTAGGCCACAGGCTGGTTTAAGATGTTTTTCTCTCAGAATGTAGTATAGTTTATAAGTATTCATATCATGACATTCAAAAGTGAAAGACTTCAAGATTTGAGGAAAATAAGTGAGTTCATGAAAAATGCAAGCCTAGGTCATAAGGATTGTATTATACTGGTGAGTTTTTATCGTATTTTTTTTTCTCTCTCTTTGAGGCAATCCAATACCTGCAATCTTCTTTTCACTGCTTCTCTTTACTCACCGGAAAATATTCACTGATGACACTAAATCATTTTGAATAATCAAAGGTTACTACATAAACCCTAGCAGGTTTGTGCCTTCTAGGAATATGCTTATCAATTTATGGTGAAAGTTAGAAACTGCAGGCCTATATACAGACAGAGGAAAACAAGGAACACCACACTGTATGAGTGATCTTCCTTTTAATATCTTTATTTTTTTAAAAAATATAACTTCCAGGACAATGGTATATCAGAAAAGTATGATTGTTTGGACTTACCATGACTACATGACCTCCAATCCTTTAAAAAATATTCCTTATCAAATTAAATCTTCTAAAGTGTTATCTAAAGCTGTATCTGTAGTTTAAAACACATACACCTCTGAAATATTAGTTTTGCCAGTATTAGTCACTAGAAGTTTCTGATAAACACACATACACACATAAACTGCACTGAGGATTAAGTTTTCCTGTGATCAGGGAATAACTGTTAATATGTTTCTCTGTAAGCTCTTCAAGAAGTACAGGGAGCCTGGCATTTAAATATTTGCTGGTTGAATGAATAAATGAGTGAGTAGTATCAGAGGGAATGGCTATGGATTAAATATATGTAATTGGATTTAATGCCTCTAGGCACTTGTACTGTAGATTCTAAGCCCAAACATTATGGTATTTTTTTTTTTTTTTTCCTGAAGCAAATGCCTTGCTATTTTCAGGGGCTGTTATGTGTTCACTTTCAGCAATGTAATGTGGAGGTGTCTGGAATCTCCTCAAAGCTAATCTATGAGAAAAGTTTGGTTTTGCTGAATTGGGAGATGACATTTCAAATCTAACTAAAAGAATCAGATTAATATATTCTATGATTTTATGCCTTGGGTTATTGAGTAAGAATTTCCATTGCTTTCTTATCTGACCAGGAAGCTGGTCAGATAAAGTTGTTTTTGCCAGATAAAAAATGACATGTATTTTGTTGTCATTTCTCTTTGATGTTTTTATTTCCTTTAAGATAACTGATTTTACGTTAAAAGTTTTGTTCTTGTTCAGCATTTCCTTTCAATGTTCTTTAAAAATATCTACCAATGAAAATAATTCACCTTCTTGCAAAATGTTAACATTTTCAATTTTAAGTAGAAACCACCTTGCCAACAGTGTTATTTCAAAACGTTTGATTTGTCATGATATGTTCAGTCTATTTTTAAGATTCTCCAAATTGAATTTTGAGGTTGGTGCTTGTTCCAAGTTAGAGCAGCATGCAATATGTTGCAGTATGACTGAGTGGAGGAGAGAAAGAGATCCAGGAATAAATATATCTAGAAGAGTGCTCACAGAAAAATTCTCTTTTCATTTCCCAGCAAAGGAGATTAACTTGCCAAATGGCATCTTGCCCTCAAAGTCATGATGAATCTCATTGATGAACAAGTGTGATAGTTACTTTGATGAATATTTCCCTTTATGTGAAACACAAAATATTGAGAAAGAACAAATGAGTTATCTGACTTCTCGTTGTTTTCAAAGATAGTTTAATGCTTAGTCATACTGAGATATTTGTGCACAATGCTGAGCACATAGTAGGTATTCAATAAATACCAGTGAATGATGAAGCATTGAATATTCTTAAAAGAAGGCCTATTATCGATGGGCATTTGGGTTGGTTCCAGGTCTTTGCTATTGTAAACTGTGCTGCAATGAACATTCGTGTGCATGTGTCCTTATAGTAAACGATTTATAATCCTTTGGATATATACCCGGTAATGGGATTGCTGGGTCAAATGGAATTTCTATTTCGAGGTCCTTGAGGAATCGCCACACTGTCTTCCACAATGGTTAAACTAATTTACACTCCCACCAACAGTGTAAGAGTGTTCCTATTTCTCCACATCCCCTCCAGCATCTTTTGTCTCCAGATTTTTTAATGATCGCCATTCTAACTGGCGTGAGGTGGTATCTCAATGTAGTTTTGATTTGCATTTCTCTAATGACCAGTG
>PVKV010036087.1:0-16001 GCA_004027835.1 Alouatta palliata
CCGAGGCGGGTGGATCACGAGGTCAAGAGATCGAGACCATCCTGGTCAACACGGTGAAACCCCGTCTCTACTAAAAATACAAAAATTAGCTGGGCATGGTGGCACGTGCCTGTAGTCCCAGCTACTCGGGAGGCTGAGGCAGGAGAATTGCTTGAACCCAGGAGGCGGAGGTTGCGGTGAGCCGAGATCGTGCCATTGCCCTCCAGCCTGGGTAACAAGAGCGAAACTCCGTCTCAAAAAAAAAAAAAAAAAAAAAAAAAAAAAAAAGCTAGTGGGGGCATCTACTCACTGGCCAACTCCATCCCCCGTTTGAGGGGTGCTCTGGGTGTTGACTCCCTGGTACTTCCTGCCTACCCAGAGGGGGTTCTCGGAGGGTGTGTGCATGCAGGTGGGTGCCTGTTTACAGTAGGTGCTGGAGGTCTCTGTATGTCTGCACACAGTAGGCCTGGCACACAGGTGGGCTCTGTACACAGTAGGCCTTGCTTGCAGTGAAGACACTGCACACAGGACGTGTTTGCACCTGTTAGAGAAAACCCCAGGCAAAGAGACATGGGAGGCTGATGGGGTGTCGGGAACTGTCAGAAGCCAGCTCCCAGGTGGCCAAGGGGACATGGCAGCATCTGCCCCACCCTCTGTGCACTTTGAACAGTGGTTCTCAGACTTCAGGGTGCATCGGCAACCCCTGGGTACCCTTTTTTGTTGTTGTTGAGATGGAGTTTTATTCTTGTTGCCCAGGCTGGGAGTGTAATGGGGCGATCTTGGCTCACCGTAACCTCTGCCTCCGGGGTTCAAGAGATTCTCCTGCCTCAGCTTCTCGAGTAACTGGCAGTACAGGCATGTGCCACCATGCCCGGCTACTTTTGTATTTTTAGTAGAGAGGGAGTTTCTCCTTGTTGGTCAGGTTCGTCTTGAACTTCTGACCTCAGTTGGTCCGCCCACCTCGGCCTCCCAGTGTGCTGGGGTTACAGGCATGAGGCTCCATGCCCTGCCTTTTTTTTTTTTTTTTTAAAAGTAGAGACAGGGTCTCCCTATATTCCCCAGGCTGGGCTCAAGGGATCCTCCTGCCTCGGCCTCCTAAAATGCTAAGATTACAGGCGTGAGCCACCATGTCCTGGGTAGACTTCAATCTGGTGGGTTGGAGGTCATGGCAGGGGACCGAAGACCAGGTCTCCCCCTTTCTAGGACACAGAGGAAGGAACGCAGAGGCTTCCTTACTTTCTCCGGGGGCCCCTTGTCTCTGCAGACCACAGTCAAGAGTCCGGCTCGCAGAGCCTCAGAACTCCCTGCGGCTTCCCAGCTTAGGACTTAGCCCCTGTAATCTCCTCCACCTGGTGGCTAGGGCAGTGCCCAGCCAGGGCTCCGCAGAGGCCAGGGAGGAACCAGGGTGAGTCTCCTTGGAGGAAGCAGAGAGTCATGGAGCCCTGCACGTCACCCTCCCCAGCCCCCACCCCAGAGCCTGATTCATGCTC
Organism: Alouatta palliata; assembly: GCA_004027835.1. NCBI lineage: Eukaryota > Metazoa > Chordata > Mammalia > Primates > Atelidae > Alouatta > Alouatta palliata. The sequence continues at coordinate 1,470 of PVKV010036087.1, forward strand.
CCCCGGACATGTAGGCCAGGTGACCCACAGCTTTACAGATCCCCCAGGACCCAAGGTGGTCCCCAGAGTGCCCCATAGCCAGACAGTCCGAAGGCCGAGGACCTCCTCCCCAGCACGGGACGGGACGGCCTCTGCCTCTGGAGAGCTGCATCTGGAGAAGGGGTGGGGGGTTTCCTCTCGAGGCTCCTCCCTATTCTTTCCCTACATTGTTCCGTTTCGGGATCCCAGTTCCCACCCCACCCCTTCCACCGGGACGCCGCGGTTCCCAGTCCCCGGGGTCGGGGTTGAGTGGGGTGGCCTGGTGAAGAGCGCGGCGCGCAAAGACCCTCCTGCTCGTGTGTCCAGAGCGCGCGAGCGTGGGAGCTCCGGCCTGCGCTCCCACGCGTGCGCGCGTGGGGAAGCGTTTGTGCCACCGTGTGCACAGCAGGCGCGCCATAAGTGCCTCTTGGATGGCTCCGTGGGAGGGAAGGGAGGGAGGGCAGAGTTCATGCCCTACAGTGAGGGGAGGGGCGGCGGCCTGGCTTTCGGTTTGAATCTCCGCGGCTTACTAGCTCCAGCAGCTCAGCAAGAGCGTGACTCAGTTTCCCCCGTCGATAAAAGGGAAAGCCGAATTGCCCTCCCACGTGTGGAGGTGAAACTGGACGGCGCAGTAAAGCGCTTAGCAAAACGCGCTGCCTTGAGAACCCTTATTACGGCTTCCTTCCACCCCACCCTCTCGCCAGACACTCTGGGGGTGGAGAGGGGCGCTGACCCAGGCCCCAGACGCCCCTCCCGTCCGCCCTCCCCAGCAGGCAGGAGTCCCGGCTTTCCCGTTCCTTAAATTGGATAATTGCAGACAGAGGCGGGTGCTCGAGACGGAGAAATCCCCAGGTGGGCGAGAGGCAGGGGCCTGTCCTCCCCGTTTCCGCGCGCTGGGGGCCCCCGACCCTCGCCAGCGCTCCCTCCGGTGCGCCCTGGGCGCGCGGCCTGTGCGCTCCGGAGCCCCCAGCGCCGGCCGCCGACCCCCTCCAGAGCCCGGCGGTGCCAGCCTCCCTCTGCTGCCCGCCAGGCGCGGTGTCTGCGGCCGCCCGGGCAGGAGGGGTGGGGGGGTCCGCGCCGGCGGCAGCTCCGGCGGCGTCTCCCTCCCCCAAGGCCCTGGCGGCGGCCGGCCGGGCCGAGGGCGGGGCGTCTGCACAGACCCTCCTTTTGTCAGCGGCGCCTTCCCCGGGCGGCCTGGCGCGCAGGGCTCGGGCACTGCGCCAGCGCCCAGAATAGCCTCCCTGACCGCCCGCCCCACGCCCCGACTGAGCCGCCTGACCTGCCTGGCCGGGCGCGGAGGAGCCTGAGGCCGCGGTGGCGCAGGAACCGGGTGCGTGCTCAGCCGCACGGGGCTGCAGCTGCTACTCTCCGTTGGGCAGGCCCTGGCCGCGTGCAGCTGCGTGGGCCTACTGTGCGCAGCCCCTCTCCTGCATGCAAACGCCCGCTGCGTGCAGATCCTCGTCTTGGTGCAGGGCCTACTGTGCGCCGCGCCTCTCTTCCATGCAAAGCCCACTGTGTGTGGAGCCCCCCCTGCCTGCAGTGCCTACTGTGTGCAGCCCCTCTCCTGCGTGCAAACTCCTGCTGTATGTGACCCGTTCTTGCATACAAGGCCTACTGTGTGCAGAAACCTACCTATCTGCAGTGCCTACTGGGTGCAGCCCCTCTCCTGCGTGCAGGCACCTACCGTGTGCAGATTCCTGTCTTTGTGCCGGGCTTACTGTATACAGCACCTCTCTTCCATGCAAAGCCCACTGTGCGCAGAGCCCCACCTGACTGCAATGCCTACTGTGTGCAGACACCCAGATACGTACAAAACTGACTGTGTGCAGGCATCTGCTTACATGCAAACACCTGCACCCGCACTCGTGCAGACACCCGCTGTGCACAGGCACACACTGACAAACGTCCGTGTGAGGGACTCTCATTCTCCCACGCAGCCTTGTCTGTCTGTCTTTTAAGATGGAATCTCAGTCACCCAGGCTGGAGTGCAGTGTGGAGATCTCAACTCACTACATCCTCCCCCTCCCAGGTTCAAGCAATTCTCCTGCCTCAGCCTCTTGAGTAGCTGGCATTACAGGTGTGCACCACTACCCCCAGCTGTTTTGTATTTTTAGTAGAGATGGGGTTTCACTATGTTGGCCAGGCTGGTCTTGAACTCCTGACCTCAAGTGATCCACCTGCCCCGGCCTCCCAAAGTGCTGAGATTACAGGCATGAGCCACCGTGCCCTGCCTACTTTTCGTATTTTTAGTAGAGACGGGGTTTTGCCATGTTGGCTAGGCTGATCTTAAACTCCTGACCTCAGGTGATCTGCCTACCTCGGCCTTCCAAAGTGCTGGGATTACCAGCGTGTGAGCCACGGTGCCTGGCACAAATAGCCTTGTCCATGCACGCACAAGCACCCACACGTGTCTAAGGCCCTGGCGTGCACACCTGCACTCTCACCTGCACTGCGTGTAGCCACCAGGGAAATGCAAATATTTCTAAGCGCCATTGCTCAGTCTACAGAGCCCCGACAGCTGCGAACTCCCGTGGTATGCAGAGATCCGTCAGGTGCCAGCCCTCAAGCTGGGGAAGCCGGCGCGTGCTGATTTGGGGTGGGAGAAGAGTGTGCAGCCCCTTTCTAAGGGCCCTTTGTGTGTGCCTCAATTTATCCCACCTGGGTAAGAGATTCTGCCCTGCTGAAGTGTCTTCTGGTTCTGACTTTGAAGGGTTCCAAGGTGTTGGGGGGAAGGGGGCCGCATTCCCTCTCTGCTGCGTGCCTCTGGGTGGTGGATTCAGGCTAGCATGGTTGGGGGCTGGGTCTCCAGGGCCTTCCAGGAAGTCCAGGAGGCAGGTGCAAGGTCAGGCAGTCTCCGTGGGCAGGGTGCCAGACTGTGGCTTCCCTGAAACTGGGCACAGCAGCTGGGAGAGGTTTCCGGGCCGCCTGGCCCCACCTGGCCCCGGGCACTTTCGGAGGATGGGCGGGGCAGGCAGGCCATGCCAAGGATGGGCCAGGCCCAGCTTGCACATCCCTGCACAGGAGTCTCCGGTGAACCTGTGCGCACACACGTGTGTGCATGTATGTGTGTGCACACTCGCATGGGCCGTGCTGCTGTGAGTTCTGTAGCCCGCAGAGGCTCACCTTTGCACATGAACCATGCAGCCCAGGCAGCGGCCCGGGGGAACTCACCCATAGGGACAGCAGGACGGAGATACTCGTCTGCTGTGCTCACTGTGCGTCTCCAGCGCCCCACAGCCGGTTGGCGCTCGGCAAATATTTGCTGAGCAGACAAATGAGTGAGTAAATGAACACGTCACTTTGCAAATATGTCCTGAATGTTTCTGCTCTGCATACCAGGCATTTGCACATCTTCAAACAACAAAAAGATTCTGGGAACCGACATTCTAGACGCATCCACAGGGCTGAGAATAAGCCCACACCTGTGCGTACCTGTGAGTACACACATGCGTCCAGGAGACACCTGAGTCCGCTTTGATGTGTTCCCTCCAGAAGCCGCAGCCCGGCGCACACACAGCCCCTCATGCAGAGGCACACATTTTGTTTCTTTTCTTTTTTTTTTTTTTTTGAGTCAGAGTCTCGCTCTGTCACCCAGGCTGGAGTGCAATGGCACCATCTCGGCTCACCACAACCTCCGTCTCCTGGGTTCAAGCGATTCTCCTGCCTCAGCCTCCCGAGTAGCTGGGATTACAGGCACCAGCCACCACATCCAGCTAATTTTTGTATTTTCAGTAGAGATGGGGTTTCACCATGTTGGCCAGGCTGGTCTTGAACTCCTGACCTCTAGTGATCTGCCCGCCTCAGCCTACCAAAGTACTGGGATAACAGGCGCCTGGCCAGCATTTTGGACACACAAATTTTTCCTTTCTCCCCGTGCAAGGCCACCTGTGCTACCCACCCCAGCCACTCCCTCCCAAGGTGTCTGTCCTTCTGTGCCTGGAGGGGTTCATGTGAGTGTGGGGAGTCCTACACCCCACCTGCCGTTTTCCATCATTCGTGTTCTCCTAGGGCTTAGGCCATGGCCTGCAGGAAGCTTCAGACACAGCCAGGGTTGGTGGGATTAGAACTGCACAGGATTGGGGGGCTTGGGGAGGTGATGCCCATATACCCTAAGAAACCATCCTTCCATTTCACAGCTGGGGAAACCAAGGCCCAGGGACGGGAGGGTCTTCCTGCTAAGGAGAGAAGGAGAGAGATGATAAGAAACAGATGCCCCGGCTGGGCCCCCTCCACCATCTCCTCCTCTTGCAGCCAGAAGCAGTAGGTTCCCACGGCCATCCAGGGTGGGGACAGGAAAGTGGGGGACCCGGCTGGGAGGAGGAGGTGGGAGGGAGGCCCAGGGGGGAGGAGCAGCTGGTATCCTGGAGACAGACAGAGAGGAGGGGGGTACAGAGACACCCACCTCAGACAGGCACGGGCTCCAGCAGCTGGTGACAGAGACACAATCTGGGTCACATGGGCACTGTCTGCCCCTCCTGCCACAAATCCTCCTCCCTGGCCTCCGACGGGGATGCTGGGGACTGTGGGGGTCCTGCATGTGTTTTGGCAAGAGTGTGCCTGCCTGTGTGTGTGTGTGTTGGGTGTACATGAGTTTTATTTTATTTTATTTATTGTTATTTTTTAAAGATGGGGTTTCACGATATCGGCCAGGCTGCTCTCAAGCTCCTGACCTCAAGTGATCCGCCTGCCTCAGCCTCCCAAAGTGCTGAGACTACAGGCATGAGCCACCGTGCCCCGGCCATATTTTGTTTTATTTTATTTTATTTTTTGAGACCAAGTCTTGTTCTGTCACCCAGGCTGGAGTGCAGTGGCACAATCTCGGCTCACTGCAACCCTCACCTCCTGGGTTCAAGGGATTCTCCTGCCTCAGCCCCCCGAGTAGCTGGGATTACAGGCACCCATCACCACGTCCAGCTAATTTTTGTATTTTTAGAAGAGACAGGGTTTCACTGTATTGGCCAGGCTGGTCTTGAACTCCTGACCTCATGATCCGCCCGCCTCAGCCTCCCAAGTACTGGGATTTCAGGTGTGAGCCACCACACCCGGCTATTTATATTTTAAGATGGAGTCTTGTTCTGTCACCCAGGTTGGAGTGCAATGGTGTGATCTCACCTCACTGCATTGTCCGCTGCCTGGGTTCAAGCGATTCTCCTGCCTCAGCCTCCTGAGTAGCTGAGACTACAGGTGCCTGTTACCACGCCCGGTTGATTTTTGTATTTTTAGTAGAGATGGGGTTTCACTGTTGGCCAGGCTGGTCTCGAACCCGTGACCTCAGGTGATCTGCCTGCCTCGGCACCCCTAAGTGTTGGGATTACAGGCGTGAGCGACGACAAAGGGCCTTGCTAAGTTTGAAAAACCTACACATTATACGGTGGTGTAAACTTCACACAACCAAGACATAAGAAAGGTATTGCCAACCTCTCCAGAGCCCACCCTCGCCCCTCTGGTAGTGAGTCTCAGCCCGCAGCAGGCAGCCGCTGATGTGTTCTCTGCCCCTATAGTTCTGCAAATAAAATCACAAGGCAGGAGCCTCTGGAGTCTGTTTCCTCCACTCGCGTAATGCATTTCAGACTCCACTGGGTTGTTGTATCCGTAATTTTATTGATTGAATGATTTTCTTGTTGAGGCAGAGTCTGGCTCTGTTGCCCAGGCTGGAGAGCAGTGAGGCGATCTCGGCTCACTGCAACCTCTGCCTCCTGGGTTCAAGCAATTCTCCAGCCTCAGCCTCCTGATCTTGTGATCTGCCCGCCTCGGCCTTCCCCAGTGCTGGCCCGGCCTCACTGAGCATGTTTTGAAAGCGAATGCGTTCCGCTTGACTGCTGAACTTTCATTCTATGAATGGGCCTCAGTTTACCTATGAGTGGATGGACATTTGAGTTGTTCCCAGGTTTTGGCCATGAGGAATAAAGCTGCTGTGTACATTTACCTCCTGCGCTCTGTGTGGTTGTAAGTGTTCATTTCTTTCAGGTAATAGCAAGAGAAGTGAAGTTGCTGGGTTCCCATAACCTTAGAGAGTAAATACTATCTACATCCACTTTATTGACTGGGAGAACAGACGCTTCCAGGACTCCTGTCTCTCCCTTTCACACAAGGGCACACACGGCAGACACGGACCTCCATCACTCAGCCACCACTCACCCATCACTCACCGCAGACCCTCCAGGACCCACGCATAAACCCAGGGCTCCCCCGCGGCGCATGCAGCACCCAGGCTGCCCGCCCTCCACCCAGGGCCGCTTCACGCCCCACACCCCCGGAGCAGACGCGGATGAGGCCTGCAGCTCCAGACCGGCTGCAGACACACAGCGATGTGTTCATCTTTCCAGCCACTCCGTCTGGTCTTGACAGTAATTAGCTCCCAGACTGCTGGGGAGACGGTGAACAGGCTGACAGTCATCGCTGCGGCTCCACGCCCACAGACCTCCGTCACCGGGAGAGAGAGAGAGAGGACAGACAGAGAGAGAGACAGAGAGTGTGTGTGTGTCCAGAATCTGGACTCTCCAGCTGGGGCTTACCATCCTCCTGCAGAGAGCCAGCACGTAACCAGCGCCATGCACGGGTGCCCACCGCGCATTCCACGTGGGATCGTGCACACGCATGCCCACTGTGCCTTCCACGTGGGATCATACACATGCACGACCACCGTGCATTTTATGCGGGATCGTGCACACTTATGCCCACCACGCACTCCACGCGGGATCATGCACACCCATGCCCACTGTGCATTCCACGCGGGATCGTGCACACTCATGACCACCGCACACTTCCTGCGGGATCGTGGACACTCATGCCTACCATGCATTCCACGCGGGATCGTGCACACCCATGCCCATTATGCGCTCCACGCGGGATCGTGCACACGCATGTCCACGAACTCGTGCACACCTACACCCACCGGGCCTGCCCATGCGTCCTTGCAGACCCAGTGTGGACACCTGCTTCTCAGCGCCCTGTGCATCCCGCGTCGGTGGAGTGTGCACGCGTGGGTGCGGGGCAAGCGCATGCGCACTGGGCTCACGGAGGGTGGCGAGAGGCCATGCACGCTCCCGGGCCGGCGCTGGGTGGGGAGCAGCCGCGCGGGAGAACGCCCCGCCCCCGCCCCACCGCCTGCCCGGAAGACCTGCTGCTGCGGGCGCTGGCGTCACGGGTTTCCACTGGGGCCGGCGCGGGGGCCGGGATTCCCTGGCGCAGAAACGCCCGTGACGGCGGCGCCTGCCTGCGTTGGCCGCTCTGGACCCGGCTTGGGGATGACCTCAGCCCTTGCGTTTCTGGCGCTGGCCGGGGCAGAAGGGGGGGGGGAACCTGGAGAAAGAACCGTGACTCCCACTTTCGTTGACTGCCAATAAGAAAGGAAATTAAATAATAGCAATAATAGTAAAAACAAAACCTTGTAATTTTGTAGTTGCTATATAATAAAGCAAACGTTGCTGTGCTGTGTGCTGTTTAATATAAAACCTAACCCCCAGCTCTGCTTAAAATTAACTACCTCTTGCCAGGCGCGGTGGCTCACGCCTGCAATCCCAGCACTTTGGGAGGCCGAGATGGGTAGATCACGAGGTCAGGAGTTCAAGATCAGCCTGGCCAAGATGGTGAAACCCCATCTCTAAAAATAAAAAAAAATAAAAAAATTAACTAACTCCCTGTAAAACCTGCCTTATCTATTTGCCCCACTTTCGCAACAAAGTCCCCAGGCATCTTAAAACTCCTGTTTTTTTTTTTTTTTTTCCTAACCAGCTGCAAGATCACAGGGCAAAATAACACCCCAAAAAGGTACGTCACAAAACAGGCAGCAAATCAATTAATTGTTCTTTGTTCTAACTTCCGTAAACCTGTTAGCTGCTATGTTCCCCTAAACGCCTAAAAGCGCCCCCTTATCTTTCTCCGAGACTCAGACTTAAAATGCTAATCCGACTAGCCTGTGGCCACCTTAATAAAACCCTCCTGTTTCACCCATTGGTCTCTCTGGTCTTAACACCAGCCCGTGCAGGGCTCTTAGTACGTGTCCCACGGGGGGCCGAACGCTGTGATGCGGGTGCTGTTAATGCCCCCACTGCACAGATGGGGAAACTGAGGCCGACACCCTGCCCTGCCCCGCCAGGCCTCCCGATTGAGGGCTCGGGGCTGGGAGCAGCCTTTTTCCAGAGCCCTCTGCAGTGTAGACCCCTACCCGCGTGTCTCCTTCTCTTTCTCTGGCACAAGCCGGCTCAGAGAGGGGCTGCAGGAGTCCTGGCGCCACCCAGCAAGTTGGGCGCTGCAGCCAGCTCTGTCACGCACTTGGTCTCTGCCCAGCTCTGATCCCTGCGGTAACCAGGGCGGTGCCCGAGCCAGGGCGCCCGGGCTGCCCGGCGGGGTGTGCCCAGCCGCTGCCTTCCTGCTGACGCCGGGCGAAGGATCTAAATTTAGCTTGGGAGGAGGCAAGGGCTATTTTTAGCGCAAGTGGCTCTTGGGCCCTCCCGGTTCTCGGTCAGGAGCCCTTTGGTCCAAGATTTTGAGGAGGGGCGAGGGCGAGGGGGTGCCCCTCTTTCCAGGACCCCACACCGCCTGGGCCTGCCCCTCTGCCCACAGCTGGCCCTGGAGGACTCTAGGGGAGGAAGGGCTGTAGAGGGAGGGCCAGTGTGGGGGCTGCTGTCTGGAGATGGGGGTGGCCCCAGGTCACCTTTCCTAAACCCCACCCCCTCTTAGCTGCCGACCCGCCCTGGCCTTTTGTTGGGCTGGGAGACGGCTTTCTATTTTGGGAAGGTGTTGGAATAATTTCCCTGGCTATTTTTAGCTGGTTCGGGGATTCCTCCACCCAGGCTGGCCGCCCTGCCTCTCCTCCTCCTCCTCCTCCTCCTGGTCCTCTTCGTCCTCCCCGCTGACCCAAGGCTGGCCTCCTTCATCGAGGGCAGTCAGGGACACACAGCCCATGGACCTGACCCAGAATGGGGAGACCCCTATGTTTCCTGGGTGCGGGAGGGAAGGGAGCTCCCAGGGGCATTCCCACGTTCCAGGTGAGCAGGATATTCAGACCTCCAGGAATCCATGACACCACATACCTGAATTCTCTCTCCAGGGCAGGGTGGGGTGACCCAGCCTCTGACCTTTCACCTCCTTTCAGGGCTGTCACCAGAGTGTGTCCTGCTGAGAATGAGCTTGACCCTACATCCCTATGCCGGGGGCTTCCTTGTTCCCAAGAGGAAGATCAGCGTGCTGAGGGTAAACTGAGGCACACAGGGGACAATGGGATGCGACACATCTTGGGCTCATTCCCTGACGGTTTCATTTCCTTCCACATTCCACTCCCATTTTTATTTATTTATTTATTTATTTATTTTTTGTTGCTGTGTTTGAGATGGAGTCTGGCTCTGTCGCCCAGGCTGGAGTGCAGTGGCGCGATCTCGGCTCACTGCAACCTCCACCTCCCGGGTTCAAGAAATTCTCCTGTCTCAGCCTCACGAGTAGCTGGGATTACAGCCAACCACTATGCCCAGCTAATTTTTGTATTTTTAGTACAGATGGGGTTTCAGTATGTTGGCCAGGCTGGTCTTGAACTCCTGACCTCAGGTGATCCGCCTACCTTGCCTTCCAGAGTGCTAGGATTACAGGTGTGAGCCACTGCACTCGGCTTTTTTTTTTTTTTTTTTTTTTGAGATGGAGTTTCACTTTGTCACCATGCTGGAGTGAAGTGGGGCCATCTCGGCTCCCTGCAACCTCCGTCCCCCTGGTTCAAGCGATTCTCCTGCGCCAGCCTCTTGAGTAGCTAGGATTATAGGCTCTCGCCACCAGGCCCAGCTAATTTTTGTATTTTTAACTTTTTATTTTTTTGAGATAGAGTCTCACTCTGTCACCCAGCCTGGAGTGCAGTGGTGCAATCTTGGCTCACTGCAACCTCTACCTCCTGGGTTCAAGCGATTCTCCTGCCTCAGCCTCTGGAGTAGCTGGAATTACAGACACATGGCACCACGCCCGGCTAATTTTTGTATTTTTAGTAGAGATGGGGTTTCACCATGTTGCCCAGGCTGGTCTCGAACTCTTGACCTGAGGTGACCCACCTGCCTCTCCTCCTAGAGTGACAGGATTACAGGCGTGAGCCACCTCACCTGGCCTTTTTGTTTCTTTGTTTTGTTTTGTTTTTTGAGACAGGGTCTCTGTTGCTTAGGCTGGAGTGCAGTGGCGCAATCATAGCTTACGGCAGGCTCAGCCTCCTAGGCTCAAGCAATGCCCTCAACTCAGCCTCCCGAGTAGGAACTATACAGGCACGTACCACTATGCCTGGCTAATTTCTGATAATTCGTAGTAGAGATGGGGTCTCCCTGTGTCGCCCAGGCTGGTCTTGAACTCCTGGGCTCAAGTGGTCCTTTCACGCTGGCCTCCCAAAGTGCTGGGATTACAGGCGTGAGCCACCTCGACCTGCCCTCGTTCTGCCCTTTTACAGCTGAGTAACCTGGGGGCAATTAACTCGCCTCTCTGTGTCTCTTTCAGGCAAGGGGGTGACTTTCCTGAAAGAGGCACAGAGCGGGGAAGTAATTGCCCCGAGTCACACGGACTCATGGTGAGTAGGCGAGTGAGTATATAAAAGATCTCAGAACAAGCTCCTGGCAGGATGGAGCGGAGGGTCTTGGAAGGGACACTGGGATATTCCTGGCTGCAGCAGAGAGGAGCGTCCCGGGTGCTGGCAGGCTCCAGACTTGGAGAGGACCCACCCCCTTACTCCTCCCGGTCTGTGAGGCCGGCGAGAGTGACCCCCGTGTTCCAGATCAGGGAACGGAGGACCTGGGATAATGTCCCAGGCCCAGGGTCTCATGACAGGTGACACACAGGAGGCCAGCACAGTCCCCTGACTCCTGCACGGTATTCCACAGCTGCTTGGCATTCTTTCACCCTCGCCCTCACTCACGCAGCAAGCATTTGTGGCCCGGTGTGAGTTACTCCTGCTGCCTTCACAGATCACTGCAAACCTAGCGGCTGAAAACAACACAGGTTGCTTTTTTTTTTTTTTTTTTTTTTCCAAATGCAGTTTCGCTCTTGTTGCCCAGGCTGGAGTGTAGCGGCGTGCTCTCGGCTCACTGCAACCTCCACCTCCTGGGTTCAAGCGATTCTCCTGCCTCAGCCTCCCCAGTAGCTGGGACTACAGGCGTACACCACCATACCCGGCTGATTTTGTATTTTTAGTAGAGACGGGGGTTTCTCCATGTGGGTCAGGCTGGTCTCAAACTCTTGGCCTCAGTGATCCTCCCGCCTCAGCCTCCCAAAGTGCTGGGATTACAGGTGTGAGCTGCCGCACCTGGCCATAGCAGTTATTATCTGACAAATCTGGAGTCCAGGAAAATCAGTCTCACTGGGCTAAAAGTCAAGCTGAGGGCAGGGCTGGGCCCTCCTGGAGTATCCAGGGGAGAACTCGGTTCTCACCTTTCCCAGCATTTAGAGGTGCCTGCATCCCTTGGCTTGGGGCCCCTTCCTCCACCTTCACGGCTCCCAGTGCAGCCTCTTCCTGTCTCTGACTCTCACCCCCCACCTCCTCTTATTATTATTTGATTATTTTTTATTTTTTGAAACGGAGTCTCGCGGTGTCGCCAGGTTGGAGTGCAGTGGCGCAATCTGGGCTCACGGTACCCTCACTCACGATCTCGGCTCATGCAACGTCCCAGGCCTGGGATGGGTTTGGGTGATGGAAGAATGTTTTCAACCTAGGATTTGTCTTTTTTTTTTTTTTTTTTTTTGAGACAGTCTTGCTCTGTCGCCAGGCTGGAGTGCAGTGGCATGATCTCGGCTCACTGCAACCTCCACTTCCTGGGTTGAGGGGGTGCGGAATGAATGCTGAACCTGCCTCACTGGCTGCCTGGGCTCCAGAGCCTGCCCACTGTTTGTGGAGGACTTCGTGGGAGTCACGTGGACTGGCCAGTAGGGCTGGGAACTGGCAAGCAGGCAAGGATTCTGGACGAGGGAAGATCCCAGTGGGAGGGATTGGAGGCTGGCAGTGGGTCACAGACAGAAGTCCAGATAGGCAGGTATAAAGCCTCTGCTTATGGCCGGGCACAGTGGCTCACGCCTATTATCCCAGCACTTTGGGAGGCCGAGGCGGGCAGATCACCTGAGGTCAGGAGTTCGAGACCAGCCTGACCAACATGGAGGATCCCCATCTCTACTAAAAATACAAAATAGCCAGGTGTGCTGGTGTGCGCCTGTAATCGCAGCTACTTGGGAGGCTGAGGCAGGAGAATCGCTTGAACCCGGGAGGCAGAGGTTGCAGTGAGCCGAGATCGCACCAGTGCACTCTAGCCTGGGCGACAGAGTGAGACTCTGTCTCAGAAAAATAAAACAAAAAGTATATTCACAGGTTCTGGAATTAGGACACAGGTATCTTGGGGACTGTGACTCTTCCAGCCACACAGCCCGTGTACAAGGCTTTCCTGTGCTAGAGTTTCATGTAAATGGAATCACACCGCCTGTCTTCTTGTGGAAGGCTTATTTCACTCGGGGTAAAGGTTTTGTGAGTCACCCGTGATGGCACTTAGCAGTTCCTTTTTCTTGCTGAGTGGTATTCTGTGGTATGAACGGATCACAGTTTGTTTATCCACTCACCGGTGGTGGAATTCGTAAGACGTTTACAGGTTTTTACTCTGATGAGAAGAGCTGCTCTGAACATTCCTTTTTTTAAATTTTGAGATGGAATCTCACTCTGTCGCCCAGGCTGGAGTACAGTGGTGTGATCTTGGCTCAATGCAACCTCCACCTCCCAGGTTCAAGCTATTCTCCTGCCTCAGCCTCCCCAGTAGCTGGGGTTAGAGGTGTGCACCACCATGCCCGGCTAAATTTTGTAGTTTTAGTAGACGCGGGGTTTCACCATGTTGGTCAGGCTGGTCTCGAACTCCTGACCTTGTGATCCGCCCTCCTCAGCCTCCCAAAGTGTTGGGATGACAGGCGTGAGCCACCACGCCTGGCCTGAACATTCTTTCCAAGGCTTTTTGTGGACATACGCGTTTATTTCTCTTGGTTAAACACCTGTGAGTGGAATTTCTGGGTCTCGGGGTAGATGCGTGTTTAGTGTCATAGAGAAACTGCCAGACCATTTCCCAAAGGAGTGGTGCCATCTCACACCCGCACCAGCAAACTCCAGGACTTCTGGTTGCCCCATATCCTCCCCAACACATCTTTTTTTTGAGACGGAGTCTCGCTCTGTCACCAGGCTGGAGTGCAGTGGCAAGATCTCGGCTCACTGCAGCCTCCACCTCCTGGGTTCAAGCAATTCTCCTGCCTCAGCCTCCCGAGTAGCTGGGACTACAGGCGCACTTCACCACGCCCAGCTAATTTTTGTATTTTTTTAGTAGAGACGGAGTTTCACCATGTTGGCCAGAATAGTCTCGATCTCTTGACCTCATGATCTGCCTGCCTCAGCCTCCCAAAGTGCTGGGATTACAGGCATGAGCCACTGCGCCCGGCCCCCAACACATCTTTTAGTTTTAGCCATTCAAGTGGATGTTGGGTCAGGCTTTTGTTTTTGTTTTTATGGTAAAATACACAAGTGTGAAATTAACCATTGAAATGCCCATCAGTGAACAAGTAAAGAAACTGTGGTATATATACACTGTGGAATACTACTCAGCCATGAAAAGGAATGAAATAATAGCATTCGCAGCAACCTTGACAGGATTGGAGACTATTACTATTATTATTGTTTTGAGACAGAGTCTTGCTCTGTCACCCAGGCTGGAGTGCAGTGGCATGATCTTGGCTCACTGCAACCTCTGCCTCCCGGATTCAAGCAATTTCCTGCCTCAGCCTCCTGAGTAGCTGAGATTACAAGGGAGCACCACCACATCCAGCTAATTTTTTTGTATTTTTAGTAGAGACAGGGTTTCACCATCTTGGCCAGGCTGGTCTTAAACTCCTGACCTTGTCACCCACCTGCTTCGGGCTCCCAAAGGGCTGGGATGACAGACATGAGCCACTGAGCCCGGCCTATTACTATTATTATTTTTGAGATGGAGTCTCGCTCTGTTGCCCAGGCTGGAGTGCAGTGGCACCATCTCGGCTCACGGCAACTTCAGCTTCCCAGGTTCAAGCGATTCTCCTGTCTCAGCCTCCTGAGTAGCTGAGATCACAGGTGCTCGCCACCATGCTGCCTGGCTAATTTTTATATTTTTAGCAGAGACAGGCTTTCACCACGTTAGCCCGCCTAGTCTCGGAGTCCTGACCTCAGGTGATCCGATCTCCAGTAAAGACGGTCTGGGGCACGTGTGCCGGAGCCCTGTGGTGTGGCTGAAAATTCTGGCCAGTCGTGGCCGCACCACTTTCCAGCTGTGGACCTGAGGGAGTTGTTTACCCTCTCTGAACCTGTGATTATCCGTCTGTACAATCAGTGCGTATGTCCATAGCACTTACCTCACAGCGTTTCCGGGAGGCTGAGATGACACAAACCGAGGAAATGAACCATTAATGCCACTTACTGTCACTGCTTTCTCCGGATGCCAACATTTTGCCTAGACGTTTGGAGGATGTGCCTCAGCTGGGCAGCCAAGAATAGGCCTGAGGAAG
>PVKV010036088.1:0-16024 GCA_004027835.1 Alouatta palliata
TTTCAGTTCTTTCAGAGTTTGCATCAAATGTATTTTGGTATGGTTCTAAATAGGAAAAACAGCTTTTTCTATTTACTACTTCTAAAGTAAAGAGGATTTAAACATTCCTCTCTAAGTAGCTGAGAGAACAACCAGAAAGTCAATGGGATATAAAGACTTAAACAACACTGGTAACCAACTGACCTAAATGCCACTTAAAGAACACCACCCAGAAAGAGCAAAATATACATTCTTCTCAGTCCACATGGAACATTCAATAATAAAACAAGGTCATAAAACAGTGCTCCCTTTCTCTCTCTCTCTCTCTCTCTCTATATATATATATATGTATGTATATATGTATGTAAATAATGTATGTGTGTATATATGTATGTGTGTGTGTATATGTATATATATGTGTGTATATATATATATATATATTTTTTTTTTAATAGAGTCTTTCTCTGTCAACCTGTCAACTAAGCTGGAAGACAGTGACAATCGTCACTCACTGCAGCCTGAAACTCTTAGTACTACCTGAAACAAGCTTAGCCTGAAACAAGCAGTACTACCACCTCAGCCATCCAAGCAGCTAGCACTACAGGGGCATGCCACCATACCCAGTTAATTTTTAAATTCTTTAACACATACTTGGATATTTTAAAAATTCAATCTTATGGTCACTTATTTTGAACAAGTGAATTTAATTCATTCACATTTATTATAATTAATGATGTTTAGACATTCTGGCTAGCTTATTTAATGGTTTCTTACCATACCTTTATTTATTTTGATTATTTCCTATTTGCTTTTTTATCTTTTTTTCACTGTTGTTCTTGTTTTTCCTATTTAATAGTTCTAGAGTTATACCATTTGCAGGAGCTGATTAAGGCTGTCATAACAAAATACCACAGAGTGGGTGGCCTAAACAAGAGAAATCTATTTTCTCACAGTTCCAGAAGCAGGAAATTCATCGTCAGACTGGCAGGTTTGGTTTTTCCCCAAACATCTCTCCTTGGCTAGTAGATGGGCACCTTCTTGCTGTGTCCTCCCATAGTCTTCCCTCTGTGCACATACATTCCTGGTGTCTATTGCTCATAAGGACACCAGGCATATTGGATGAGGGGCCCATCCTCAAGGCCTCATTTAACCTGAATCACCCCCTTTAGAGGTTCTATCCCCAAATATAGTCACACTGAAGGTCAGGGTTTCAACACATGGACTGAGGAAGGGCAGATATAATTCAGTCCATGACACCATCCATTCTTATTTATTTATTTGCTGAGTATCCTTAAATTTTCAACATACTCCAGGGAGGGACATAAGATGGCTGATTAGGAGCAGCTCAGGACTGCAGCTCCCAGTGAAAGTGCGGAGGGTGAGTGGACGCCACATTTCCAAATGCATTTTTATTGCCCAAAGACCAGGAGATTCCCAGGTGGAGGAGATCCACGGGTTGCCAGTGCAGCTGGTTTGGCTGGCGCAGATGTTCTGCTGATGCCCGGCACAGCAGTTCTCCGTACAAAATACATGGATCTGGGCACCGTTTTAGCTAGCGATTGGAGCTCCAGGAAGGCACAGTTGCCCATTCATCAGATTAAAAAGGGGAATGAAACAGGGAGCCAGGCCAGGAGATTTCTGGGCAAAAAAGTGCCCCGAATCTCAGCGCCACTGTTCAAGCCGGCGCAGTGGATAACACCATGGGAAATCACACAGATCCTGGTGCCTTTTCAACAGGCAACTGGAACACCTGGGAGATACTCAAACGTTCAACAAAAAAAAAAGGCTCTGAGGCAGGGAGTCAGGTGATCAGGATCGGCTGGTCCCACGCCCCCAAAAAAAAACCAGCAATCAGAAACGCTCTGGATTGAGAGTTTCATAGCAAGCACAGCTGAACCCGGGATGGTCCACCTCTGTGGGGGAGAGGCATCCGCCATTGCTGAGGCAGTCCACCACTACGGAGGTAGTTTGCATTTCCGAGGCAGCCCATCATTGCCTAGGCAGCCCACCATTAAAGAGAGAGTAAACCATTGTAGAGGTAGGCAGCCATTGTGGAGGCAATTCTAACTACATCAGTATAAACATGACTGCAGGGAAGTTCACATGGCAGCTGGGCAGAGCCCAGAGCAGCTCAGCAAAGCCTCTGCAGGCAGACAGTGACTACGCTGCCTCCTTGCTGGGCATGGTAGCCCTGAAAAAATGGCAGCAGCATAACAGAAACTCATAAATAAAGCCATAACTCCCTGGGACAGAGCACCTGGGAGAAAAAAGGGGTTACGAGTTCTGCTGCAGCAGACTTAAACATACCTGCCCGGCAGCTCTGAATGAACAATGGAGCTCACAGCTCAGCACTTGGGCTCCTATAAAGGACAGACAGTCTCATCAAGCAGCTCCCTGACCCCCGTATATCCAATGAGTCACCTCATAAAGGACAGCTCAGACTGACATCTGGTGGGTATCCTTCTGGGACAAAGAGCAGAAGAAGAAACTGGAAGCAACCCTTACTGTTCTGCAGCCACTGCAGGTGATCCCCAGGCAAGCAGGGACTGCAGTGGACCTCAGCAGTCCTACAGCAGAGGGACCAGACTGGTAGAAGGAAAACTAAGAAACAGAAACAAATAACTTCATCATCAACGAACAGGATGCTGACGCAGACACTCAATCTGAAAGTCAACAACTACAAAGACGACAGGTAGATAAATACACAGAGATGGGAAGGAACCAGCACAAAAAGGATGAAAACACACAAAACCAGAATGCCTCTCCTACTACAAGAAATCACAACTCCTCACCAGCAAGGGAACAAGCCTGGATGGAGAATGAGTGTGATGAATTGACTGAATCAGGCTTCAGAAGGTGGGTAATAAGAAACTTCTGTGAGCTAAAAGAACATGTTCTAACCCAATGAAAAGAAACTAAGAACCTGGAAAAAAGATCTGATGAAATGCTAACGAGAATAAACAACTTAGAGAGGAATATAAGTGAATTGATGGAGCTGAAAAACACAACACAAGAACTTTGCAAAGCATACACAAGTTTCAACAGCAGAATTACCAAGCAGAAGAAAGGATATCAGAGATCGAAGATCAACTCCATGAAATAAAATGAGAAGGCAAGAGTAGAGAAAAAAGAGTAAAAAGGAATGAACAAAGTCTCTAAGAAATATGGGACTATGTGAAAAGACCTAATCTACGTTTGATAGGTGTACCTGAATGTGACAGAGAGAATGAATCCAAGCTGGAAAATACTCTTCAGGATATTATCCAGGAGAACTTCCCCAACCTAGCAAGGCAGGCCAATATTCAAGTCCACGAAATACAGAGAACACCATAAAGATATTCCTCAAGAAGAGCAACCCCAAGGCACATAATCATCAGATTCACCAGGGTTGAAATCTAAGAGAAAATACTAAGGGCAGCCAGAGAGAAAGGTCAGGTTACCCACAAAAGGAAGCCCATCAGACTCACAGAAGATCTCTCAGCAGAAACCCTACAACCCAGAAGAGAGTGGGGGCCAATATTCAACATCCTTTAAGAAAAAAACTTTCAACCCAGAATGTCATATCCAGCCAAACTAAGCTTCATAAGTGAGGAAAAAATAAAATCCTTTGCGAACAAGCAAGTACTCAGAGATTTTGTCACCACCAGGCCTGCTTTACAAGAGCTCCTGAAAGAGGCACTAAACATAGAAAGGAACAACCACTACCAGCCACTCCAAAAACATACCAAATGGTAAAGAGCATCAACACAAGGAAGAAACTGCATCAACTAACGGGCAAAACAGCCAGCTAGCATCAAAATGGCAGGATCAAATTCACACATAACAATATTAACCCTAAATGTAAATGGGCTAAATGCCTCAAATAAAAGACACAGACTGGCAAATTGGATAAAAAGCCAAAATCCATTGATGTGCTGTATCCAGGAAACCCATCTCACATGCAAGGATACACAAAGGCTCAAAATAAAGGGTTGGAGGAAGATTTACCAAGCAAATGGAGAGCAAAAAAGAGCAGGAGCTGCAATTCTCATCTCTGATAAAATAGACTTTAAACCAACAAGGATCAAAAGAGACAAAGAAGGACATTACATAATGGTAAAAGGATCAATGCAACAAGAAGAGCTAACGATCCTAAATATATACGTACCCAACAGAGGAGCACCCAGATACATAAGGCAAGTTCTTAATGACTTACAAAGAGACTTACACTCCCACACAATAATAGTGGGATATTTTAACACCCCATTGTCAATATTAGAAAGAGCAACGAGACAGAAAATTAACAAGGATATCCAGGACTTGAACTCAGACCTAGACCAAGCAAACCTAATAGACATTTACAGAACTCTCCACCCCAAATCCACAGAATATACATTCTTCTCAGCACCACATCACACCTACTCTAAAACTGACCACATAATTGGAAGTAAATCACTCCTCAGCAAATGCAAAAGAATGGAAATCATAACAGTCTCTCAGACCACAGTGCAAACAGATGAGAACTCAGAATTCAGAAACTAACTCAGAACCACACAGCTTCATGGAAACTGAACAACTGGCTCTTGAATGTTGACTGGATAAACAATGAAATGAAGGCAGAAATAAAGATGTTCTTCCAAACCAACGAGAATAAAGATACAACATACCAGAATCTCTGGGACACATTTAAAGCAGTCTCTAGAGGAAAATATATAGCAATAAATGCCCATACGAGAAACAAGGAGAGATCTAAAATTGACATCCTATCATCAAAATTGAGAGAGCTAGAGGAGGAAGATCAAAAAATCTCAAAACCTAACAGAAGACAAGAAATAACCAACATCAGAGCAGAACTGAAGGAGATGGAGACACGAAAAACCCTTCATAAAATCAATAAATCCAGGAGCTGGTTTTTCGAAAAGGTCAACAAAATAGACCACTAGCCAGATTAATAAAAAAGAAAAGAGAGAATAATCAAATAGATGCAATAAAAAATGCCAAAGTGGATACCACCACA
Organism: Alouatta palliata; assembly: GCA_004027835.1. Lineage (NCBI taxonomy): Eukaryota > Metazoa > Chordata > Mammalia > Primates > Atelidae > Alouatta > Alouatta palliata. Next base: position 4,976 of record PVKV010036088.1, read on the forward strand.
GATTCCACAGAAATTCAAACCATCATTAGAGATTATTACAAACAACTCTATGCACATTAACTAGTAAACCTGGAAGAAATAGATAAATTCTTGGACACTTGCATCCTCCCAAGCCTAAACCAGGAAGAAGTTGAAACTCTGAATAGACCAATAACAAGGTCTGAAGTGGAGGCAGCAATTAAGAGCCTACCACCCAAAAAAGGCTCAGGTCCAGATGGGTTCTGTATCTACAGCCGAATTCTACCAGACATACAAAGAGGTGCTGGTACCATTCCTTCTGAAACTATTCCAAACAATCCAAAAAGAGGGAATCTTCCCAAATCAGTTTTTGAGATCAACATTATCCTGATACCAAAACCAGGCAGAGACTCAGCAAGAAAAGAAAACTTCAGGCCAATATCCATGATGAACATAGATGCAAAAATCTTCAATAAAATACTGGCACACCGATTGCAACAGCACATCAAAAAGCTTATCCACCACGATCAAGCAGGATTTATCCCGAGGATGCAAGGCTGGTTCAACATACGCAAGTCTATAAACATAATTCACCACATAAACAGAACAAAAGACAAAAACCACATGATAATCTCAACTGATGCAGAGAAGGCCTTTGACAAAATTCAACAGCCCTTTATGCTAAAAACTCTCAATCAACTAGGTATTGATGGAACGTATCTCAAAACAATAAAAGCTATTTATGACAAACCAATAGCCAATATCATACTGAATGCTCAAAACCTGGAAGCACTCCCTTGGAAATCTGGCACTAGACAAGGATGCCCTCTCTCACCTCTCCTATTCAATATAGTATTGGAAGTTCTAGCCAGAGCAATCAGGCAAGAAAAGGAAACAAAGGGCATTCAAATAGGAAAGGAGGAAGTCAAATAGTCTCTATTTGCAGATGACATGATTGTGTAACTAGAAGACCCCATTGTCTCAGCCCAAAATCTCCTGAAACTGATAAGCAACTTCAGCAAAGTCTCAGGATACAAAATCAATGTGTAAAAATCACAAGCATTCCTATACACCAATAACAGACTTAAAGACAGCCAAATCAAGAACAAACTGCCATTCACAATTGTCACAAAGAGAATAAAATACCTAGGAATACAACTACAAAGGAACGTAAAGGACCTATTCAGGGAGGACTAAAAACCACTGCTCAACGAAACAAGAGAGGACACAAACAGATGGAGAAACATTAGATGTTCATGGTTAGGAAGAACCAATATCGTGAAAATGGCCATACTGTCCAAAGTAATTTACAGATTCAACACTATCCTCATCAAGCTACCAATGACCTTCTTCACAGAACTGGAAAAAAACACCTTAAACTTCATATGGAACCAAAAGAGAGCCCACATAGCCAAGTCAATTCTAAGAAAAAGAACAAAGCTGGAGGCATCACACTACCAGACTTCAACCTAAACTACAGGGCTACAGTAATCAAAACAGCATGGTACTGGTACCAAAACAGAGATATACACCAATGGAACAGAACAGAGGCCTCAGAGGAAACACAACACATCTACAACCATCCGATCTTTGACAGACCTGACAGAAACAAACAATGGAGAAACGATTCCATGTTTAATAAATGGTGTTGGGAAAACTGGCTAGCCATGTGCAGAAAGCAGAAACTGGACCCCTTCCTGACACCTTACACTAAAATTAACTCTAGATGGATTAAAGACTTAAACATAAGACCTAACACCATAAAAACCCTAGAAGAAAATCTAGGCAAAACCATTCAGGACACAGGCGTAGGCAAGAACTTCATGACCAAAACACCAAAAGCATTGGCAACAAAAGCCAAAACAGACAAATGGTACCTAATCAAACTCCACAGCTTCTGCACGGCAAAAGAAACAGTCATTAGAGTGAATCGGCAACCAACAGAATGGGAAAAAATTTTTGCAGTCTACCCATCTGACAAAGGGCTGATATACAGAATCTACAAAGAACTGAAACAGATTTACAAGAAAAAAACAAACGAGCCCATTCAAAAGTGGACAAAGGCTATGAACAGACACTTTACAAAAGAAGACATACATGAAGCCAACAAACATGAAAAAATGCTCATCATCACTGGTCATTAGAGAAATGCAAATCAAAACTACATTGAGATACCACTTCACGCCAGTTAGAATGGTGATCATTAAAAAATCTGGAGACAACAGATGCTGAAGGGGATGTGGAGAAATAGGAACACTTTTACACTTTTGGTGGGAGTGTGCATTAGTTCAGCCATTGTGGAAGACAGTGTGGTGAGATTCCTGAAGGACATAGGAATAGAAATTCCATTTGACCCAGCAATGCCATTACTGGGTATATATCTAAAGGATTATAAATCGTTGTACTATAAGGACACACACACACAAATGTTCATTGCAGCACTGTTTTCAATAGCAAAGACCTGGAACCAACCCAAATGCCCATCGATGATAGACTGGACAGGGAAAATGTGGCACATATACACCATGGAATATTATGCAGCCATCAAACACGATGAGTTCGTGTCCTTTGTAGGAACATGGATGAATCTGGAAACCATCATTCTCAGCAAACTGACACAATAACAGAAAATCAAACACTGCATGTTCTCACTCATAGACGGGTGTTGAACAATGAGAACACATGGACACAGGGAGGGGAGCATCACACATCGGGGTCTGTCAGGGGGAAATAGGAGAGGAACAGCGGGGGGTGGGGAGTTGGGGAGAGATAACATGGGGAAAAATTCCAGATACAGGTGATGAGGAGGAAGGCAGCAAATCACGCTGCAATGTGTGTACCTATGCAACAATCTTGCATGTCCTTGACATGTACCCCCAAACCTAAAATGGAATAAAAAAATTTTTTTTTTCAACATACTCCTATCAACTTATTTTTCTGAAAATACCTAGGGTTTAACCAGTATCCACGTATTCTGACTTTTCTCCACTCACTCATCTTACTCTTATTGTTGTAACTCCCTAATATTTCATCCTTGCTTGCCCAGGAACACTTTCCCATTCTTAGTATCCCTTTCCTCAAGGCATGAAGAACTTTTTGGTATTCCTCCCAATTTTGGTAGCTGTATTCTTTTGACATTTTGGTTTCTGCTTTGTTTTTCCCTGTAATTCTGTTTTACAGATTTCAATAGATTCCTCACAAACTCTCATCCATCAGATATTCTTGTCTTGAATTCCAGTTATAAATTTTTAAAACACACACACATACAGATGCATCTGCATCTGGTATCATTTCCAGATATTTGGCACAGGAATAGATTTATGTGTACACTCAATCTAATATCTTAAAACAGAAGAAGTACATTTTGTTTAGTAGTTAAGTCTTCTGACCGGAGAGTTCCAACTGGGAGAATTTAAACTTGGAAGTCCAAGATAGGTTCGAGTCAGCACAGGCAAAAACTAGTCTATAATTATAATATTTAAAATTGTAATTAGAAGCTATGTAATAAATGGTAAGTCTTGTTTCAGAAGTTAGCAGGTATAAAACTCCTCTATGTAAAAACAGTGCCAAGGAAGCAATTCTATGTCAACTTGATCACCAAGCAAGTGCCTAGGAGTGGCAGATGTAAGCCATCCTACAAAAATCATGCCAATGAAAGACAAACTACCCAACAGTATCATGCCAAGGGAAGGCACAGATGGCTGGAGAGCAGCAGCTATAGGTCTTTTTATAGCATTATCAGATGGCACCGATGACATTCCAACTGGACCTGTGCCAATGGCCAAGGTAATTAGGGATGCCAACATGAGAATGTTCAGAAGGCATACTCATCCTCATACCATCCAACATGAAGCCAGAGAAGCAATCCTGGGTGGCTTTTATGCCACAATGAGTAAAGTAAAATGAGTAGCTTTTATGACACAGTAATAATGAGTTTGGAGAGGTTACCTGAATTTTCAAAAGCAGAATAATGTCCGAAAGAGAAAGAATTAAAAGCAGCATTTCTGTGGCCAACAGAATTCCAAACCACACAGCATTTATTGAGAGAATGCATACAATGGTAGAGTCTAAATCTGTAACAATAAGTGAAAATGTTTATATTTTAAGTAATCTCAAAGACAGAAAAGTTTCAAGTACACTACAGAGATCACTTTTTTTCTGAACCATCTCGGAGTAAGTTGCCAACACATTCTTGAATACTTTAGTGTTTATTTTCTAAAAATTAGGACATTCTCTTACATAACCACAATTAAACCAATAAAATCATGAAATTAACATTGATATAATTACTCAGACTTAATAACTTAAGTTTCACCAGTTGTTCGAATAATGTCCTTCATGTCACAAATATCTGATTCTTGATGCATTTACTTGTAATGTTTCTTTAGTCTCCTATAATCCAGAACAGTCTTACTTTCTCTTATATGAACTTAGCATTTTTGAAGAGTATAGGCTGGTTATTAGAATGTCCCTCAATTTAGGTTCATTTGATACTCCCCATGACTGGATTCGGGTTATGTATTTTTTTTTTGCAAGAATGCCATGGAATGGATGTTGTGTTTTACTGCAATATATGAGGTGACAAATTATTTTTATTTCTTCTACTATTGATGATATAAATTTTGATTACTTGATTAACAGGGCATCTGCCAGACTTCTCCACTGCAAAGTTATACTCTTTCCCTTTGTAAATCATATATATCTTGTGAAAAAATATTTTGAGGCTATGTAAATATCCTGTTTTTCATGAAACTTTTTCTCACCAGTTATAGCAACCATTATGGATTCTTGTCTTAGAAAATTATCACTATGAAGTTTGCCAAATTGTCATTTTCTAATTCTATCTTTACTTTTATATTTATTAGTTGGATTTATTTACTTGTATCATTATAAAGTCATGGTGCCTTATTTTATGCTACATGGAATAATCATCCATCATATTTTGATATATTATGTTCTCATTTTAAAATTCAATTCCAAATATTTCCCATTTTCTCTTGCGACTATTTCTTTAATCCATGATCTTTTTAGAGAAGTATTGTTTACTTTGTGAGTATTTGGGAACTTCATAAATATTTGGATATAACTGACTTGTATTTAATTCCTTTGTTGTCATATTTCAATCTTCTAGAATTTATTGAATTTTATTTTATGAACCAGGATATAGTTTATATTTAGTGAATATGCCATGTAGATTTGAAAAGAATGTATATTCTGCAGTTGTTGGATATATGTTCAAAAATGTCAGATCAAGTTGGTTCACATATTTTATATATTCATGATTTTTTGACATGTTCTATGAAGTATTATATTTATCTATTTCTTTTTTGGTTCGTCAGCTTTTGCTTTATGCATTTGAAGCTCAGTTATCTTCTATAGGATTATCATGTCTGCCTGACTGAACTTTTGTCATTATCTTATCTCTGGTGATATTTTCTTTGTTTTTCAGGTCACTTTGTCTTACATTTACTGTTTGCAGGATATATATCTTTCACATTTTTACTTTCAATTTATTTGTTTCACCATAATTAAAGTGTTTCCCTTATACACTGAACATAATTAGGTCTTGCTTTTTATCCACTCTGACAATTGCTGACTTAAAAAAAATTCCTGTCTGCTTTTTGAGTATCCAGCCAGTTTGAACTTAATGTCATTATTTACTAACACATTTGGAGTTTAGTGTAATATCTTATTTGTTTTCTACTTGTTTCCCTTTTCTTCTTATTGATTCAATATTTTTAAAGTATTTAAAAATTTCATCTTTTGAGTTTTTAAAACAACATACCTACTTACATTTTTAGAAAATACTCTAAGCACCATAATATGCAATTTTAATTTTCAAAGTCTACTTAAAATTAATATTGTACCACTTCAGTTAAAAGGCACAAATCTTACAACAATATAATTTCATTTACCCTCCCCTGTGATGTTGCCATTATTCATTTCATGTCTAAATTTCATGTAGACATAATAAACACAATGTATTATTATTACTTTTGTTTTAAACAATTATCTTCTAAATAAATTTTAAAATAAGGAAGAAAGAATTAATATTAGTCCATATGCATATGATTTCCAGGACTCTTCATTCTTTTATGTAGACCCAAATTTTCATCTGATATCATTTTTGTCCTATCTGAAAAACTTTCTTCAGCTTCTCTAGGAGTGCTGCTGCTAATTTCAATTTAATTTCACTAATTTAAAAGTATCTTTATTTCACCCTCACTTAAGGATGATTTTCACTGGATGTAAGATTTCCCGTTAAGAATTTTAATTTTGGTCAGCATGTTGAAGATGCTATTCCATTATCTTTTGGGATCACTGTTACTGATTTTAAGTCAGTCATAATTCATATTAGTTGTTGCTCCTTTTTGTTTCCTGGGTATTTTTCAGATACAATTTTTTGTTTCCTTGGTATTTTAAAGATTTATCCCTCATTACTAGTTTTCAGTAATTTTTGTATGCTGTGCCAAGATACGGTGTGACTAGGTATTGATTTCTTCTATTAGGATTTCACCGAGGGTTTTGGATCTGTAGGTGAATGTTTTCCACCAAGTTCCAATTACAGGTATTTTGGACTATCTGATTTTATTCCATAAGTCACTGATACTCTGCTCATTTTCTGAAATATATTTGTTTTCTTTAGATTGGAGACTTTCTACTGATCTGTCTTTAAGTTCACTAATCCTTTATTATGTCCAAGCTCCTACTGAATAAATGTTTCATTTCAAATTTTATATTTCTTACTTCTAATATTTCTATTTTGCTTAAAAAAAAGTTTGTTTCTCTTGAAAATCCCTATCTTTTCAATCATTATGTTCATTATTTCCTTAAAAATCCTTGAGAATTTTTTATGACTTATTACCCAGAACACATTTAAAAGGAAGGCTAATATAATTTCTTATAGGAAAGACCCAATGACACCTGCCCGAAAGAGTCAATTACAGTTTTGTATGTGCTATACAGACTTAATTTTCATTGTCAGAGAGAAGGAAGAAAAAGGCAAATGAATGTCTTCATAGTGATGGTGTTTTTGCATCTCTGATTTTTGGATTACAAATCTAGGGAAACAAAAAGCAAAGAGGAACACCAGGTGTGGTGGCTCACACCTGTAATCCTAGCAGCTTGGCAGGCCAAGGCAGGTGGATCTCATGAGACCAGGAGTTTGAGACCAGCCTGGCTAATGTGATGAAATCCCATCTCTACTAAAAATACAAAGGTAGCTGATGTGGTGGCTCATGCCTGTAATCCCAGCTACTCGGCAGGTAGAGGAAGGAGAATCGCTTTATCCGGAGGCAGAGGTTGCAGTGAACCAAGACTGCGCCAATGCACTCCAGCCCGGGCAAAAGTATGAGACTCTGTCTCAAAAGAGAAAAAAAGAAAAAAGAAAACAAAAACCAAAGAGGAAATGGAATGATCTAGTTAGCAATTTGAATGTTGGCTCTTTTAGTTTGCATAATGAACTTATGAGAAGGTTTAAAAACACCACAAAATAATTCTGTAATAGAATATCAGGTTGAGGGGTCATGGAGAAGGATTTCAACACTATTATCATTTAATGCAGCTGGATTTTCTATCCTAACAGTTTTTTTTTTAAATCTCAGAAAAGAATTGTTCAATTTATTTTTTTGGTAAATAAAAGACATGTTGAATATAAGACATGGATTTTATGTAATTGCCCAGTGAGGTTGCTTAAGTTTGGATGAGGCTGAATTCCAGTATTTCTCAGAACTGTGAACACTCTAGCATCTCGATTTAGCCCTTAGTCTCACAGCAGTGGCTTTTTGCTATGCCTTGTCTATCTGTAGTCTAGTTCTCCATTAAGGACCCAAAGGGGACCACAATAAAGACTTTTGGGTCTCATCTCTTCACACAGATTCTCCCTTTCTGACATATCACAAATTTTAGATCCTTTATCAGCCCTGAATTCTGAACACTGATTTCTGGGAAGATGGCAAAGTAGGAAGTACCAGGAATCTGGAACCTAAAATAATAATTGCATTGGCAGAATCTCTGTGGAGTCTATCGAGGCTTGCAACTTTTAGGGAAAGGCTTGGATGGTAAATTACAGTGAACGTTCATCAATTTCAACTCTTAGCACAGTATCTGTTACCCATCTACCACCCCAGCTGTGTGGTGGGCAAGTGTGAAGACATTCAAGAGCAGCTGGCAGGCAGCTGGCTGGAAGGAGGGTGGGAAAAATACAGGGGTTCTATACTCTGACTATGAATTGATGCTTTTGATTGCAGAGGTGCAGACCAGGAGGCTGGGCACCTCACCCCTCATTGCACCTCACCCCTTATTGTTGCAAACCCCTCCTCCTTGCCTGAAGTGACTTGTAGGAGATTTGAAGAGCTGTCCTCTTACTACTCCCTTCATTTTTCTTTTTTGCCCTTTTGGGAACCAAACATTAAAGACTAGGACAGTCAAAAGCAACTGCATGTATGGGGAAAATTACAAAGTTACCACGCATTCCAAGAGCAGGAAAAGTATACGTTCGGACAAGGCCTGAGAAGACCTTAAGATTTACCTTAGTATAATCTTTTGCCCAAAATCAGCCTAAAACAATTGTAAAAACCCTAAAGCAATAATAAAAAATAGCAAACCCTAGGGAAGGATGTGAATTTGATTCTTAGTTACCATGTTATTAGATTCCAATGTCCAGTTTTCAACAATAATAAAAAATCGTGAGGCATACAATGAAATAGGAACGTATGGCCTATTCTAAGAGGAAAACATAAACAGAAACTGTTCCTGATAAAGGACCTGATGGCAGACCTACTAGACAAAGACTGTAAAACACTCATCTAAAATATGCTCAAAGAACTAAAGGAAGATGCAGGGAAAGTCAAAATTACGAGTGAACAAAATGGAAATATGAATAAAAAGATAGAAAACCTAAAAGCAAACCAAAAAGAAATTCTGGAGCTGGAAAACAAAATAACAAGATGATTTCCAAGGCAGATTTGAACTGACAGAAAAAGAATCAGGAACTTTGAAGACAGGACAATAAACATCATCAACCTAAGGAACAGAAAGAAAAAAGACTGAGGAAAAGTGAATAGAGCCTAAGGGACCTGAGTGATATCATCAAGCTGATCAACATACGCATTATGGGAGTTTCAGAAGGAAAAGAGAGAGAAAGTGCTAGAGAAAATATTTAAAGAAAGAATGGCTAAAAACTCCACAAATTTAATGAAAGATATGAATACAAACATCCAAGAAGCTCAAGGAACTCCAATAAAGATGAACTCAAAGAAACGCATCTTGAGACACATTGAAATTAAATGTTCAAAAGACGAAGACAAAGGGAATGTTGAAAGCAGAAAAACAGAAGTGAGTTTTCACATGCAAGGGCCCTTAAGAAATACTATCAACAGATAAAAGCTTTGGAGGTAAGAGAGCACTGGGCTGATAGAAGTCCAAAAGAGGCCAGGCATGGTTGCTCTTGCCTGTAATCCCTGCATTTTGAGAGGCTGAGGCAGGCAGATCACTTGGGGTTAGGATTTTGGACGAGCCTGGTCAACATGGGAAAACTCCATCTCTACTAAAAATATAATAATAATAATAATAATAATAACAATAAAAAATATAATAATAATAATAATAATAATAATTAGCTGGGGGTAGTGGCAGGCTGCTTGGGAGGCTCAAAAAAAAAAAATGCCCAGAGAAAAAATATGTCAACAAAGAATTCCATGTCTTGCAAAACTGTCCTTCAAAAGTGAAGAAGAAATTGAGAAATTCCCAGATAAACCTAAGCCAAGGGAGTTCATTACCGCTAGTCCTTGCCAGAAGAAATGTGCAATGGAGTCTTATGGGGTGAAATAAAAGGGCACTAGAAAATAAGCTACTCAAAGCAATATAAAGAAAAAAAACTCAATAAAAGAAAAGCTCAATACAAAGAAAAAAATCTTAATATCAGGGATATTATAAAAGCTAGCATTATTGTAACAATGGTTCAAAATTGCACTTTTGGCTCTCTATACAAACTAAGATACTTATACATTTTAAAAATTATTAGTCTAAAAGCTAGTATTACTGTAATTTTGGTTGTTCTACCACATTTTATATTTTACATAAGACAGATACATTTAAAAGAATTACTAGTTTATGTTATAAAAAATGTGTAACAAAGTAGTTTTGTGACATTAAAAACCAAAAAAGGTGAAGAGAAGGATATAAAAGAGCAGAGTTTTTGTGTGTTATTGAAAATTAAGCAGGTGTAAATCCAAATTATAGGCCGGGCGCGGTGGCTCACGCCTGTAATCCCAGCACTTTGGGAGGCCGAGGTGGGTGGATCACGAGGTCAAGAGATTGAGACCATCTTGGTCAACATGGTGAAACCCCGTCTCTACTAACAATACAAAAATTAGCTGGGCATGGTGGCACGTGCCTGTAGTCCCAGCTACTCGGGAGGCTGAGGCAGGACAATTGCTTGAACCCAGGAGGCGGAGGTTGCAGTGAGCCGAGATCACGCCATTGCACTCCAGCCTGGGTAACAAGAGCGAAACTCCGTCTCAAAAAAAAAAAAAAAAAAAAAAAAAAAAAAAATCCAAATTATACCCTTATAACTTTAGGACAGTAAATGTAATCCCCATTATGACTGCAAAGAAAACAGCTATAGAATATATGCAAATGGAAGAAAAAATATTTTACCACAAAAAATATCAACCAACCATGAAAAAGACAGTAATCCAGGAAATGAGGGACACTAAAAAGCTGTATGGTATAAAAAAATGAGTTTCATAATAACAGAAGACTCCCTGTATTAGTAATTTTATTGCAAATGGATCAAACTTCCAATCAAAAGGCAGATTAAAATGTGGCACATATACACCATGGAATATTATGCAGCCATCAAAAACGATGAGTTTGCATCCTTTGTAGGGACATGGATGAACCTGGAAACCATCATTCTCAGCAAACTGACACAAGAACAGAAAATCAAACACTGCATATTCTCACTCATAGGCAAGTGTTGAACAATGAGAACACATGGACGCAGGGAGGGGAGCATCTGACACTCGGGTCTGTCGGGGGGAAAAAGGGGAGGGACAGCTGGGGGTGGGGAGTTGGGGAGGGATAGCA
>PVKV010036089.1:0-16003 GCA_004027835.1 Alouatta palliata
AACTGACACAAGAACAGAAAATCAAACACCGCATGTTCTCACTCATAGGTGGGTGTTGAACAATGCGAACACATGGACACAGGGAGGGGAGCATCTCACACTGGGGTCTGTCGGGGGGAAAAAGGGGAGGGACAGCGGGGGGTGGGGAGTTGGGGAGGGATAGCATGGGGAGAAATGCCAGATATAGGTGATGGGGAGGAAGGCAGCAAACCACACTGCCATGTGTGTACCTATGCAACAATCTTGCATATTCTTCACATGTACCCCCAAACCTAAAATGCAATAAAAAATATATATTAAAAAAAAACAAAACAAAAGGCTTTAATCACTATCACTTACCTCACATCCTCACATGATCCTTCTCAATGATTTTAAGGTATCTCCTCTTTTTAACACTTGTGTTAATCATTGTTCTTATTCTTAATTTATACAGGCAGTGTTTATTTTGAGTTACATATTTATTTTCCATTTTATGGATTTACCATTTGCTTTTACTTCAGATGCTTCTTTGGGGATCATTTTTCTTTTCTCAGAAGCATATCATTCAGAAAGATCTTTAGTTTAGAATTCTTGGTGAAATATCCTTCTTATTTATTTAATGGCATTTCTTTCTTTGTACCGAAAAGACAGCTTTGCTGAATAAAAATGCTTTCCTATCAACGTTTTGAAGATATTGTTTCATTGTCTTGCATGGTTGTTCTTGAGGGGTCTCTTATCTTTCTAATTTTTTTCTAATAAAAATCCTTTATTTTTTCTTAGCATCTTCTCCTTGGCTTTGATGTTTTGCAGTTCACTAAAATGGAAGTAAGCAAAGATTTCAGTAGCTCTTCCTGCAGAGGATGCGTGGTACCTCCTGAAACAGGCACAGGTCATGCTTTTTATCATTTCTAGAAAATTTTTAGGCATTAGCTCTTCAGATTGCTTCTCTTTCATTTTTCTCTTTCCTCTTTTCTGGACATTAATTGTATATGAAGCCTTCTCTCCTTTCTTGTCCTTCATATCTCAACTTACAATACATTTCTTCTCCTTTCTATAAACTTTTTTGACATATCTTTAATTTCATTCTTTTTTTATAACCATGACTCACTGGGCACTTAACTTATCCACTGAGTTATTTATAATTATTAGTTTAATAAATCACACAGACTTAATATACGTTATGTATAAAATCCATTTTATTATGTAAATATTTATTATAAATAAAAAATAGATTTTTAAATTTCTAGACTTTTCTTTCATATGTTTTTTCCAGCTTTTTAAAGTATAACTGACAAATAAAAACCACATATATCCAAGCTCTATGACATGACACACTGATGTAAGTATACATTGTGAAATGATTATGATAATCAAGTTAATTAACATACTCATCTCATGTAGTTAACAGTTGTGTGTGTGTGTGTGTGTGTGTGTGTGTTATGTATGTATACTGAGGACACTTAAATTTGCTCTTGGCAAATTTCAAGTATACTATACAGTATTATTATTATTTCATTGTTATGACAAGCTCTTGCTCTGTCACCCAGGCTGGAGTGCAATGGCCATCTTAGCCCACTACAGCCTCCAACACTTGGCCTCGAGCAATCCTCCTGCCTCGGCCTCCCAAAGCACTGGGATTACAGATATGGGCCACTGCCCGGCTTACACAATAGCATCTTATTAACCATAGTCACCACACTGTGCATTAGACCCCCAGAACCTGTTCGTCTTAGAACTGAAATCTTACACCACCCGACATGTCCCAACTTCCCCACTCCCAGCCTCTCGCAACCACAGTCCTACTCTCTGCTTCTGTGAGTTCAACCTTTTTAGATTTCACATGTGAGTGAGATCATGTAGTGCTTGCCCTTCTGTGCCTGGCTCATTCAACTTAGCAGAATATCCTCCAGGTTCATCCATGCCGTCATCAATGGCAGGATCCCCTCCTTTTTCATGGCTGAGTGATACTCCATTCTGTGTGTCTGCCACATTTTCCTGTCCTTTCATCTGCTGATGGGCACGGAGGTGGTTTCCACCTCTGGGCTACTACATAACAATATGAATGCTGCAGTGAACATGAGGGTGCAGCGATCACTTTCAGACACTGATTTCATTTCCTTTGGTTATACACCCAGAGGTGGGGTCACATGGCAGCTCTAGTTTTAAATTTTTTATTTTATCTTCAAATTTATCCACAAGCTTCTTGCTGCCTGCTCACTTTTGCAGTTTTACCTTCTATTTCTCTGAATATCTCCGCACACCTCTACTGTCTGAAAATTCCGGTGTTTGCAAATGTTGGGAATACTCATTTTCCTTGTTGTTTCCCCTGACTTCTGTGCATGGTGACTGTCTTGGTGGACATTGTTGTAACTCTGCCTGGGATGGCCCTGTGGCCCTAAATTAGGACTGTTTCCTCTAAGAAGATGTGCTGCTTCTAGCAGCCAGGGTGAGGCGGGGGGACCTGCTAGGAGCACTTTAGCCTCGACTGTAGTTTCACGCTTCGTCTCTGTTCTGCTGTAAGCATCCACCCCCGGGAGCACCCCTCCTGACAGCTCTGCGTCCAGGTCAGAGTTTTTTGATATTTTTCACAGGGGGTGGGTGGGGGGTGGGGGGTGGCTTTTTAGGACCTGTCATGGTAGCAGAGTGATGAGTTATTATTGAATTGAAATTATCTGCATTCCTGAGTTGTGCAGGCAGAGGATACATGCATGCTTCCTTTGAACCACAAGCAGCCGCACGAGGCCAAGCTGTCGTGGGATCATTATAGATCCTGTGTGAGAAGATGTGATGGAAAAGATGAGGATTCCATTGAGCCCCAGGCTGGGAGACAACAAGGGACAGTCACACGGGAGAGCTACTCACCTACATGGAAAGCATCGCAGGCAAGGGCAGTGCTTCAGCACCGGGAGGATGAAACACACATGCTTTGCATGGCGAGGGAGAAAAGAAGAGTCTGATGGAAAGAAGAGGGAAAGAACTATGCCCCTCTTAACTGGCAACCACTCAGCTCCAGTGAGCATCACCTGGGGAAGGGGAGTAGCCTGACCTTCAAATCAAGTTTGGAGAAATGGAGACAGGAAATTTGGCAGGGGTGGCTTTTAGGAGTTATGGCAGGGAAGGGAAGATTAAGTCACATTTTTTCTAGTTTAACCAACCCATGGGCATCTTTTGTTTTCCTAAAATGATAATAATAAAAAGAAGAAGTTTGCAATATAATTAAAAAAACACGATCTATCCCTGCTATCAGGAACAATGTACAGTGTTTAAAAGTAGTAAAACATGTCACTCACCAGCAGCCTTAACTTTTCTCTCCCCTCTTGTCTTTTTGCAAAAGCAGAACATTTTGCAGTTGACCATGGCTGTCCTGCACAAAATTAGTAAGTTCACAAGGGAGGCAAACATTTAATTGCAAATCATGTCCACGCTGGTTAAAGTTGAACCCATCTTCCCTTCACATCATCCCAGTTACTTTCTTTTCTTTCCATGATGAGAAGATGTGCAGTGGCCGGGCAGAACCATTGCAGAATAGCAGGAGGACCAGGACACTGCTGTGGCTGCATTCACGTTTTGTGGCTGCATTCACGTTTTGTGGCTGCATTCACGTTCTGTGGCTACATTCAGGTTCTGTGGCTGCATTCAGGTTCTGTGGCTGCATTCATGTTCTGTGGCTGCAGTCACGTTCTGTGGCTGCATTCATGTTCTGTGGCTGCATTCATGTTCTGTGGCTGCAGTCACATTCTGTGGCTGCTGTTATGTAGGACCACACACTGCAAGTCTCAAAACAAGAAAATATGTGTTATCTTCCAGTTGCAGAAGCCAGAAGTCTGAAATCAAGGTGATGGCAGGGCTGTGCTCTCTCTGAAAGCCCCAGAGGAGGAACCCTCTGAAAGGGACTAAATTGTATCTACCCAGAATTTCTAGGTTGAAGCCCTACCCCCATATGACTCTATTTGGAGGTGGGCCCTTCATGGAGGTAATTAAAGTTAAGTGAGGTCATAAGGGTGGGGCCCTAATCCAGTAGCACTGTGACCTTACAAGGAGAGGGAAGGACACCAGAATGGTCTCTCCAGGCACACAAAACCCATGTGAACACACAGCAAGAAGCCACCGCCTCCAAGTCGGGAAGTAGGACTCGCTGGAAACCAACCCTGACAGCTCACTGACTTGGACTTCCCAGGCTCCCGGACAGTGGGAAACACATGTCTGTTGTTGAAGCCGCCCAGTCTGCGGCATTTTGTTACAGCGGCCCGAGCTGGCTCATACACCCTCTGCCTCTTCCAGCTCCTGGGGGTCCCAGGCATACCTTGGCTGTGGCCCTGCAGGTCCAATCTCTGCCTCCATCTGCATGTGGCCTCCTCGCCTGCCTCTACAACACTTATTATATTTAAGTCCCACCTGGACTGCCAGGCGTGATCTCATCTACAGATCCTTGATCCACAGAAATCCTTTTCCCCAAGGGGTCATGTCTGAGGGTTTCAGGAGTGAGGACACAGGCCCACTTCAGTGGTGTCCACTCGCGTGCCTGTCTGCTCACCTGTGCACGTGGAGGACAGTCACTGAGGGCCTCCTGGGTGCAGATCGCTGCTCTGTCTCTGGCTGTGGTTCCTTCTGTCCAAGTGCCTCTTCCAGGGGACTGTTCTCCAGCCGCACATGGGGTGGCATAAATTCACTTTATTTGATTTACAGAAGCCTGGGTTTTGTTCTAAAACCTGAGCCTTTGAATTTATTTTCATCTCTTTCACTCCCAGGTTTGTGAACTCTGTAATGAGTGAGGAGGCTTCAGTGATTCCTCAGATCCTGTCTAGTTTTATAACATTATAAAGTTCCTCACCCCATCCTCAGACACCAGGGTTTCATTCCACTTCTCTAACAGGACAACACATATCTAGAGAGCAGGGACCCAGGACACGTCTTCTCCAGCAGGTCCCCTGTCCCTGCCACAGAGCTGGGGACTCGTCCCTCCCTCCAACTGAGCACTGCTGTGCACATGGTGCAGTGCAGGTCACCCTGGAGTCTGCTGACCTTCAAATACACAGCCTTTGTGCGTTGGGAGCCTGGTGTTCATTTGCAAGTTCTGGACATCTGGCATGCTGGCTGGCACAAAATAGACACTCAACAAAGCCCAGGGAACAGGAGTACAAGCATCTCCCTGCCCTCTGCAACAGAAGCTGCCAAGTCTCACGAAGTCTGTTAGCCTGGCTTTGAGCTGATAACTGGACTGTGGGTACAGCGTGACTTGAGCACTGAGGGGATGCTACCGTGGCAGGATTTACCTCTGTATTCACAGCAGAGTGGACAGCACATGTCTGACTTGCACTGCACGTGGCTGAGCTCCTGTGCTCGCTACAGCCCTCCCCATTGCCCCTCTGGGGCTGGCGCAGAGTCCGGTTCCTCCTCTATTTGGATCTTGTATCTATTCCCAAACGCTCTGTTTTCCCCGATACACTTTCTGAAGCCAGAGATGTGGCCTCTGCGACCCTCCAAAGGGCTGGACTTCCCAGTTAGCTCCGCAGGGCCTGACAGGGGAGTCCAGCTGTGGGGTGTGGATGCCCTTATGAGTCATGGGGAGCTGGGCACTGGAGCTGGCTTTACATCCATCTGTGAGTGGGCACCAGCCCATGAGGACAGATGGACACCAGCCCAGGCCCATCCCAGGGACGAGGTGACCTCCGCGTCTAAGGGTTTAAATGTTGCTGTTCACTCTGGGCAGCGCTTGCAAACCCCTGTCTATGGGAGCCTCAGCCAGCCCGCTCGGTGCTCTCCTTAAGAAAGGGGCATTTTCCTAATGCATGCAGCATGTCCAGTGGACGCCCGGGAGGAGTCTGCCCCACTTGACTCAGGAGGCTGAGCTGTGTGAGCTGTGGGAGGAGCCCCTCGCTGAGGACGGGGAACAGGCAGGGGCAGCAGCCCGATGTTCAGGTGAGGAAGTTCCCTTTTCTCCTAGGCCACTTCTATTCCAATTTTTTTTCCTCTGGGAGCTCTCACTAGCCAAACACTTCTGATACACTCAATCACAGCACATCCTTATCCTGATGCCCTTGTTAGTATTCAGCAGATTCTTCTTAGATGGAACTGGATGAGCAGAAGACAACTTCAGCCTTTTACCTCTATGATCTCACTTAATCTCCTAAGAGCCACGCGAGCATCGATGGCTTCCTGGTGCAGTGCATGGCGTGGTAGGTCAGATTCTGTCTTCCGGGTGATGTGTTCACATCCTGCCTGCTGGAACCTGTGGTGTATGCTAATTTGGAAGCAGGTTCTTTGCAGGAATACTCAAGATGAGCTTGGGCTCTACTCTAATGCCAACTGTCTTTACGAGAGTAGAGAAATGTGGACATGGACACACGGAATATGCCACGTGAAGACACAGCCACATAGGGGGGACTGTGTGAGGAAGGAGGCAGACGTGGGAGCGATGAGGCCGTAAGCCAAGGAGCAGCTGGGGCCTCCAGAGCCAGAGAGGCAGAAAGGGTCCTCCCCGAGGGCCTCGGGAGGGACATGGCCCTTAGATGTCTTGACCCTGGCCATCACCCCTCAGTCTGTGTGACTTGTTACAGCAGCCCAGAGAAGCTAGTCCTGACGGGCAAGGGAGATGTAGCAACCTGCAGTGGTGCCTGGATGCCCACGGGGGGGGGCGGGGGCAGAGCTGGAGCTGAGTCTGGGCACTGTGTGCCTCCAGGGTCGTGACCTTCCCTTTCTCCAGCGGCAACGGCGCACGTCCTCGCAGGGCCCCCTTTTGAGGGTATCCGCTTTGACTCCTTAAATACACAGAAGGGATATATTTAAAGGCAGGAATCTCAACTCCTAGATTTCATCATCTGTGAAATATGAATGATAGTAACTACCCCGATGGTGTTCATGCGGCTTTGTGAGGAAACGCGCAGGGCACTCTGGGTGCCAGCCGGGCGCAGGAACGCTCAGCAGACGCTGTTAGTGAGGCTGTCAATCCTGTGGCCCAGCATGGAGCCGGCTGCCCTGCTGTCATCCTATCACAGCCCCTTCATCAATGCCAGCCACCTGGGAGGGCATTCATTCCTCCTTGAGAAGACGGGCACCAAGGGTGCCACCTAACTTGCCCATGTCCCAGAGCCAGTGGTGGCAGCAGCATAATTCCATGCAGAGCCCTCGGATCCCAGAGCCCGCCTGTCTCCAGCAGGCCACACTGCCTACCCTCATCTCTCGCTCTGCGTGTCCGGCACTTTCCCAGGTGAATGGTGAACACTCACTGCATGCCCATGTCTGATATTGCCAGGGTTAGAACAGTGGTGAGGAAACAAAGTCATGTTTCTGTTCCCCAAAGTCCTCACTGATAAAACCCATTCCTTATGGAATGGCTCAGTCATTTTCTTTTTCCCATTTCACTCCAAATTAAGCAGGGATTGTGACATGAGGGAGAGGCTGTGATGTCTGAGCATGGCACAGAGTCAAACCACACAGCTGAGGTGTTTGTTTTGTTTTGGCGGAGTTTTTGCTCTTGTTGTCCAGGCTGGAGTGCTGTGCTGCAGTCTCGACTCACTGCAATCTCCACCTCCTGGGTTCAAATGTTTCTGCTGCCTCAGTCTCCCAAGTAGCTGGAATTACAGGCACCCACCGCCATGCCTGGCTAAATTTTTTATATTTAGTAGAGACAGGGTTTCACCATGTTGGTCAGGCTTCTCTCAAATTTCTGACCTCAGGTGATCCACCTGCCTCAGCCTCCCCAGGTGCTAAGATTACAGGTGTGAGGTGAGTTTTGATTCAGCTTGGTCAGCATGGCTCTGATGACTTCCTCAACTCTTGAGATAATGGACAGAGAATTGGGAGGCGCACAGGCTCAGTTAGGAGCTGGGGTGGAGCTGCATGTGCAGTTAGAAAGTCTCAGTTCTGCTACAGCCCATGCCGTTTGTGGTGGTGGGACCCGGAACACAGACCGATTCTCTCAGCCCTCACCTGCAGAGGGGGTGCTGCTGGCACCTGCCCCTGAGCTCTCTGGGAGCATCCGCCGGCCTCTGGGGTGGGCTCCTGTGAAGGGCTGCCTGGCTACCAGGCAGAAGTCCTGGGTCCTTGGGCTCTGGAGCCCATCACACCCTGTGTGCATCCTCGCTGCAAAACCCAGAGTGTGCCTTCTCCTCACACAGCTGAGCAGCCCAGCTTCTCCCGTGCAGCCCTCCCTTGAAGCCCCTCTGTCACTAGAGACACTTTGGGAGATTCCCACCCCCAGCCTACCAGAGGCAGTTTCCCTGACTTTGGGCACTGGAGGGGTTAGGTGCACAGCTTTGGTCTTCCAGGAGATCTTGCTTAGGAAGAGTTCTCCAGTGCGAGGGGTGTGAAAATGCCACCCTTGGCAGGTGAGGCGGGTGGGCAGGTGAGTAGATGAGGCAGGTGAGATAGCAGGAAAGTTGGGGCAGGTGAGATAAGTGGGCAGATAAAACCGCTGGGCAGGTGAGATAGGTGGGCAGGTGAGGGAAGAGGAATAGGTGAGACAGATGGAAAGGCGAAGCAGGTGAATCAGAGGGGCATGTGAGGCAGGTGACAGAGATAGGAAGGTAAAGCAAGTGAGGCAGGTGAGGCAGGTGAGATAGGTGAGCAGGTGATACAAGTGGGTGGGTGAGACTGTCCTCGACACCACTCAGGCCTCCTCCCCGAAGGTGACATCATCCTGGGCTTAGCAGCCGAGAAACCCGTAGAGATAAAGATTCGCAGAGACAGTGGAAATGAGGAGTGTAGTCTTGGCAGACCCTTCAGAGATGTGATCTTTCCAGTGGAACGCAGGTGGCTGCAGTGACGCTTGGAGGTCAGGAGCACTGTTTCTGGTTCACTGTAAGGTGAGTCAGGACAGGGGCTGGGAGAGTCACACAGCTGGGCTAAGTGGGGCAGCTTCATCCCCACACTGTTGGGCACCCTGGCTGCTGCGTACCAAGTAGGACACCAGTTGGTAGTGGGCACGTGATATTTTTCCATATCCGTAGCCCTCAGATTAGTCGCCTTGAGAACGCAAGGATGACAGCACCCACTGGAGCCCTTCCTCCACCACTCCCTTGTGATGTGACCTTGGACCTTTAAGGAGAGCAGCTAAGCCTCACCCGTACATGTAAACCCGGGGCGATGCTGTCACTTAGTTACTGGGGTCTCCTGTAAAGATGGCATCAAAACAGATACTATAATGTCTGGGACACCAGGAGACCTAAAAATAGCAGCTACTGCTGTTAGCATTTTTATTATTATTTAGGAGAAACACAGACCCCAAGTCTCAAAGGCAGTGCCACACAGTGCCACGCCCGTTGTCTTTTCCGCCCTCAGGAGAGCCTTTGCCAGCAGGCGATGGGGGCTGTTCTTCCCTCCCCCTCTTCAGAGCTGGAGACAATGGGTTCAAAGAGGGGAGCGGCTCCCCAAGGCCACCGAGGCCTCTGAGTTCCCTGAGGCTCCATCCTGAGCACAAGCGCTCCCATCATCCAAGAAGACAGATGCCCTCTTATTTGCTTAGGAATAATTCCTCCTCCTCGGCAGCATCTATTATGACTTCTGTGGATTCAGTGCTTCCTCCGTCTTGCCGACTTTACTGCCTTCCTTGCCATAGCAGAAATGTTTCCCACATGGAACAAGCAGGAATTATCTAGCCAAATAGAGAGCTTATTTGTGCAAATGCACTGCCATCTCTTCCTTAGCTAGGGTAAGGGGAGAGAAGAAAAAGCAGACCCAGATGATTTCACGGCGCAGTCAAGACCCAGCAGCAGGCAGCCCTCCACGTTTCCAGAGCTGATTAGGCGGGGAGCCGCTCAGCGACAGAGGCACCTGGAACTTAATCAGGTCCCCCGGGCCAGTGCAGCCAGGCAGGTCAGCTCCACTCAGGCACCGGCGCTAATTGGTGCCCCTGTTTCACCCTCTCTCCCAGTTCACTCCCCAAGCCAGGGTGCAAGTATTTAGAACCCTCATATCCCTAATAAGACACCTTTCCTTCCCCGGGAACGCTCCCCACCTGTGAGAGGAGGAGGACGAGGTAGATGTTAAGCAAATGCGTGTGGGCTGACACACACAGGCAGGCACAAAAATACATTGACACACACAACATACACACTCACAGAGACACAGAGACACACACATACACAAACATTACACACACAGGCAGGCACAAAAATGCATCGACACACAACACACACACTCATAGAGACACGCAGACACACACATACACAAATGTTACACACACACAGGCAGGCACAAAAATACATCGACACACACAACATACACTCATAGAGACACGCAGACACACACATACACAAACGTTACACACACAGGCAGGCACAAAAATGCATCGACACACAGCACACACTCAGAGATGCAGACACACACATACACAAATGTTGCACACACAGGCAGGCACAAAAATACATCGACACACACAACACACACACTCATAGAGACGTGCAGACACACACATACACAAATGTTACACACACAGGCAGGCACAAAAATGCATCGACACACAGCATACACTCAGAGATGCAGACACACACATACACAAATGTTGCACACACAGGCAGGCACAAAAATACATTGACACACACAACATGCACACTCAGAGACACACAAACACACACATACACAAACGTCACACACACACACAGGCAGGCACAAAAATACATTGACACACACAACACGCACACTCATAGAGACACGCAGACACACACATACACAGACATCGCACACACACAGGCAGGCACAAAAATACATTGACACACAACACGCACGCTCATAGAGACACGCAGACACAAACACACACATACACAAACGTTATTGCACACACGACACACACACACAGCAGACACAGTGCAGAAGTTCCTGTGTTGTCAGCTGATGGGTGTCATGGATGGAATTCTGTGCCCTTAAACCATGTACTGAAGCCGTAGCTCCAGTGTGACTGTGTGGGAGACAGAGCCCTGATGGAGGTGACTAAGGTGAGATGAGGTTATCAGGTGGCCCCTGACCCAACATCTGTCCCTCTAAGAAGAGGGAGAGACACCGGGGCTGTGCGTCCCAGAGGAGAGCGCACGTGAGGACGCAGTGAGAAGACGCGCTTTGCAAGCCCAGAGAAGCACGTGCGCCGGCACCTGGATCCTGGACTTCCACCCCCAAGGCCTGGAGGAATGAAGCTCTGGCCTACATGCCTGGCCCGTGGCTCCGTTAGGGCAGCCCCGGCTGACTGAGACAGGAGGTCTGCACACTCTGCTGTGGAGGGAGAGACAGGAGTCACCATCTTGCGGGGGACTTGAGAGGTCTGCGGATCTGACCACTTTCAGGGAGGAAAGGAGTCGCCCTATCTGACAGACTGACAGGTTGCTCCTCACCCGAGGACAGCATTTGCTAAAGTGAAGGCCTGGGCAGTGCCGACCCTGCAGAGAAGTGAAATCCGGGTGCCGCTCAGGGCGATGCTCGACGTGGCCTTGCTGCTGGCGGGCAGCCGTGCGTGCTCGTCTCGTGGGCTGGGGGGCCACCGTCATCTTCCAGGGCACACTCCAGTCACCTGGTGGAGGGTGAACTGCACCAGAGTTTGGCCGGAAGGAGCAGGGCCCACGTGGGGCTTGATCCCAACTTGGGTTAGGGCGAAGGGTCTGCCGTGACCTGCGAGCACAGGTGCCAAGGGAGACTCGGTTAAGAAGGAAGGACGCCCACTCATCGCTTTTCATGAGAATTTTTAAATGCTTATAATTTACAGTAGGAAAAGAAATTAGTTGAAGAAAATGAGTTCTCACAGAATTAAGATAATAAAACTGTCTATTTTTTAACACAACTGTGTTTTTATTCAGATCGATTTTATTTTCAAAGTCACTATTTCAACATTAAGGTCATTTTCATAACGTTTTTTGAACGCCTGAACTGTCATCTTAAGGACAGATTGAAGGGAAGGGTGGACTGCTTTGCGCAGATATCAGCCTGGAGTGTGTGTATGAGGCCTTCTCTCCTGCCCATTTGCAGCTAGAAAGTCAACTGCCCGAGTATGCTTCACACAAAACTTCCAGCCACAGTCTGAGAGGTCGACGGCAGGGCGGTGGAGAAGTGTGGGGCTGGGAGGGAGCGGGGTCACAGCCACTGAAGCCAAACAAGTGACCTGGGGCCGGCCCCTTCCCTCCACGAGCTTTAGTTCCCCGGCTTTAAAAGGCACAGGGTCCAACAGCAGGCTCCCCTGGGAACCTGCAGAGGCTTCAGAAGTTCAGGCTCTCAGTCCTGGGAACCTGCAGAGGCTTCAGAAGTTCAGGCTCTCAGACATCCCCAGCATTCCCAGTGAGAGACAGTCACACTGAAGGTGGGAAACCCAGGCTGTGGGATGTCCGGAGTGCGTCCAGCCTAAAGATGCAGGGACACCGGCCCCAGCCTAGATGGGAAGGGCCGGATCTTCTCAGGAGAGGTAGAATATGTTGTAGGTACCTGGCACTACGCTGTCCACAACATGATTTTAATGTGTTCAGGGAGCTGGCCATTCTCTGCCCGTCTTCAGAGCCATCTTTATGGGTGTAAACTGGGCCATTCAAGCTAAATAGACAGGTACAAGAGGAAGTCACAGGGGTACCAGGAGAGAATTAAGTACAATGTGCCACCAATGCTGGACATCAAGCGCTGCCACCATTGACTCAGTGACCCTCGCCAGTGGGCACAAGTCCTCGAAGCTTCAGCTCCTCCAGACTGTCACCGAGAAACTGGGCCTCAAAGAGCAGGAAGGCCACACCAGCCTTTAGAAATTATGGGTCCAGGTACACGGCTGACTCTCAGGGACCTCAGAGAGCTCTTTCCACCTACTTTCATGGCATGTGCTGAAATCCTTTATATGTTCTATTTATGTTTCTTGCCCAAATACATAACGGAGAAAAACAGCATCTGGGTTTTCTCATTTTCCTGTTTTATTCTGTGGGATATGTTTTTACTCTTATGACTCTGTTACAGTGTCATTGACTTAATAAACATTTGTTTAATGAATTTCGCCTCACCTACTTTGTATTGTTGAAGCTTATTCCCAATGACTCCCTTGCAGAAGTTAACTAAATGTCATTACGGTGATTACAGGCATCATATCACTAAGAGCCATGACCAGGAAGTCCATCCCCTTTCAAATGCCTGCTGTGTGCCAGAAGCCAATGCAATTCCTGGACGCTGAGCCCCGGTGTGAGCTCTCGCTGTTTAGGAATGGCGCTTTCATCTTGATCTGTGACGGGAGCTGTCTCTCTGCTGTGTCTCCCTGAACACCTACGACATGAGGCAGCTGATGCTGAGAGTCTTGTTCCCAAACAACGAGCTGGTGGTGGAGGAAACGGCCCGGGGTGAAGGAAGCACAATACTGACTGTGGAATACTAGCGCATCTGACGCCGGAGGGCAGGCTCTGCAGCCAGGACCAAGACGGGGCATCAGAGCACACAGAGCCTCGGTCACAAGAGGAGGAGACACAACAGGGGCAGAAGTCAGTGGAGTCTGGATTCTGACTTTCCCTTAGAAAAGTGATAGGAAGGGCCAGGCATGGTGGCTCATGCCTGTAATCCCAGTACTTTGGGAGCTCACAATGTTAGGAGATCGAGATCATCCTGGTCATGGTGAAACCCCGGCTCTACTAAAAATACAAAAAATTAGCCAGGTGTGGTGGTGTGCGCCGATAATCCCAGGTACTCGAGATCGAGGCAGGGGAATGGCTTGAACCTGGGAGACAGGTTGTGGTGAGCTGAGATCATGCCACTGCACTCCAGCACTCCAGCCTGCAACAAAGCCAGACTCCATCTCAAAAAAAGAAAAAGGAAAGAAAGAGAAAGAAAGAAGGAAAGAAGAAAAGAAGAAAGAGAGAAAGGAAGGAAGGAAGGAGGGAAGGAGGGAAGGGGAAGGGAAGGGAGAAAAGAAGGAAAGAAGGAGGAAGAAAGAAAGAAAAGTAATACGGTGAGGTCGCAGTGCTGGGTGGAGAGTGGCCCTTCCCTATCCCATCCTCAGTTCAGGTCACCTGTTCAGTGACGCTCACAGGAGCTCCCTGCATGGAGCTCTGTCCTCCACTGCCACAGCCCCCTCTGTGTATTCAGTGCCCAGCACCCGAGGCAGCTGTGTGGAAATGGAGTGATTCCGGCAAAACTGGAATGGAAGCCCCTTCTCCCCTCCCTGCTCACGGACCCTGCAAATACCCCTGATGGTGTCCACCATGTGCCTGCTGTGTTCTAGACACTCACGATTCGGTGCTGAACTAGACAAGATTCCATAAGGGTCACTTCCTAATAGAGGTTATAGATGGAGTACGGACAATGTCCACTTCTACTAAGTGCTATGATGAGAGGAGAGATGAATAAAGTGAAGTCCTCTGTTTAGATCAGGAGGCAAAGTCGTCCCTCCCAGGGTATATTCCTCTATCTGGCAGCAGACTGTCTAGAAGGAAAAGAGCCAGGGAAAGTGACGTGGGTCGAGGGAGCTGATGGGCAAAGTTTCCCTGCTAGAAACAAACCAGGCTGGTTCCAAGAGGAGGCCATGCGGCCGGAGCTGAGAGGCAGGCGATGCCATCAGGCAGGTGGGCTGAGTACCTGTCAGCCTGCAGCTGTCCCGGTGAGCGATGGAGAAGGCCACACCTGGGGTTGTGGTGGTGAGGAGATCATCCGGTCGGAGCGTGTTCTGATGGAGGACGAGTAGGGCCTGCCGAAGGTGGAGTACTGTTTCCACCTTCCTTTCCTCGGTTTCTCAGGGACCCCTTGGCTGGAACCCCAGCTTCTCAGGCCTTCGGAGCAGAGCAATGGGCTGGTGCCATCCTCTCTTGATGGGGTGGCACAGCCCTGGAAATTTAAACGTCTGGGAGGGAGAACAACAGGACAGCGTCTGCATCGCTCCTGTAGAAGGAACATCGAGGGGAGCATTTCAGGTAAGTCTAGCCCAAGACGGGGGAGGTTTAAGAACCTTTCCAGACCAGGTGGCTGGCCACCTGCTGGACGCAGCGTAGTGCTGGCTGCATTTTGCTCATGGTTGTCTGTTGTGAAAGTGAGCCTTTGAGGCATTTATTTGTGCCACTTACAGGTTGTGTCCTGGGTGAAAGCAGAGTCCTCGAGACATAAAAATCATAAACATTCTCTTGATGTCATGATACGACACAAGGGGCTGAACTGACTCCATTTTTCAGGAGCCCACCTGCGACAGGTACCTGCGGGGAGGTACCCACAGCGTGTCGGGGGGTGCCGGGCAGGGGCCCCGCACTGCATGTCCTGAGGTGGGATTTCCCAGGACGGTGGCGCGTCCTCAGCTGCACTGCGGTGTGAGCAAGTGTCCAGAGGCTCCTGGAGGCCACCTGGGGCAGAACCAGGTAGCGCAGCGATACAGGGGATGAGGAGGAAGGCAGCCGTGGATCCGTGGACAGCGGGGGCAGGACATGCGTGTCCCAGGCTGTGGCAGCAGCTGTCATCCCCGGCCAGCACAGCTATGTCTTGAATGATCATGTTGAACCGGCAGGCTTCATGTCAAGCCCTCTCCCTAGATCTGAGCTCCACCACTAGAACCTTCGCCTGACTGTCCAGCTGTGGAACAGTGGGCTGGGAGGGGACACTGAGGCACTGTGACCCATGAAGACCAACAGGAGTCACCTCGACATCACAGGGATAATTGTCACCTTCTGACACCATCGCTGCAGCCTTCTGGGTCATTCCATGTTCTGAAATGGAAAGTTTCAACCTGAAAGCAAGACCTTATGTGAGCTTATTAGAGTGAGCAACTCAGAAAGCTCTCCAGGGAAGTAGCAGGCTGGAAGTCCCCTCTGGCTCCCACCAGCACACGCACATTAGGAAGCTGGCTATTGTGATGTGGTGATGCAGTGTTTTCATGGTGATGTGGTGATGTCACAGTGATGTGGTGATGTCATACTGGTGTAGTGTCATGGTGATGTCACAGTGATGTGATGTGGTGTCATGGTGATGTCACAGTGATGTGATGTGGTGTCATGGTGATGTCACAGTGATGTCATGTGGTGTCATGTTGATGTCACAGTGATGTCATGTGGTGTCATGGTGATGTCACAGTGATGTGATGTGGTGTCATGGTGATGTCACAGTG
>PVKV010036090.1:0-16001 GCA_004027835.1 Alouatta palliata
ATTTACAAAAAGCCATTTATAAAAAGCTATTTATGTAAATATATACATACATAAATAAAAATATATAAATATTTATATACATAAATAAAACCATATACATTTATATATATAAATAAAATATATAAGTATATAAAATATAAATATATAAGTATATAAGTTTATATACAATATTTATATGGAAATATTTGTAAAATATAAATATATAAGTATATAAATGTATATATAATATACACTTATTCATAAAATACATAAATATAAAGTATACATTTATATATAAATACAATATGTAAATAAAGAAATATATACATATAAATTTATCCCCTCAATACTGATTCTCCAGAGTTAGTTAACAGAAAGCATTGGAATCATAGTCTGTTCAAACATGTTATATGTACACGGATTCCATATACAAAGGTTTCTTTCTCAAAAGTGGCACCATACATGTTATTTCCCCATTAAAATTTTTTGCTTTACAACATATTTTGACATTTTCTAAGTTAGTAAATGAAATTTTTCTGGTTATTTATTGCTGCATAACAAAAATTCCTCCCAAAACGAACTTAGTTAACACAATAATTGATGACTGCCACTTGTAGTTCTGTGGACTGAGAAAGCAGATAGTGCACGGTGTGGGTGGCTGGTCTCTGCCCCACAGAATCTG
This sequence comes from Alouatta palliata, assembly GCA_004027835.1. Lineage (NCBI taxonomy): Eukaryota > Metazoa > Chordata > Mammalia > Primates > Atelidae > Alouatta > Alouatta palliata. The sequence continues at coordinate 662 of PVKV010036090.1, forward strand.
TGGCCTTTTCTGAAAAGACTCTCACAACAGGGGCTGGAATAGCTGTGGACAGATCCCTCAAAGCCTGTCTTTCTCTTCCTGTCTCTCTTTTCCGATTTGAAGTCACACAGCTGTACTCCATTCTGGACAACAGGGTGAGACTCTGTCTCTAATTAAATAAATAAATGAAATTTTAAAATAAAAAAATAGATCTTTATCTTTAGGCTCCTGTGAAGCTGCTGAGTGAGGCACAGTGTCTAAATATGTAGAAGCTGGCTGGACACGGTGGCTCACACCTGTAATTCCAAGACTTTGGGAGGCCAAGGCAGGCAGATCACCTGAGGTCAGGAGTTTGAGACCAGCGTGGCTAACTCGGTAACACCCCATTTCTACTAAAAATACAAACAAATTAGCCGGGCATGGTGGCTAATGCCAGTAATCCCAGCTACTCAGGAGGCTGAGAAAGGAGAATCCCTTGAACCCAGGAGGTGGAGGTTGCAGTGAGCCAACATCGTGCCACTGCACTCCATCTTGGGCAAGAAGAGTGAAACTTCATCTCAAAAAAAAACGATATGCAGAAGTTCTCTTGGGTATGCCCTTAAATATGTCTGAGGCATTAACAAAGGATTGTACAGCCCCATTCTTGAGTTCGTCTTTCCCAGAGACCAGAATTTACTGCCCTAGATTTGAAAGGTTTTGCCTGTAGACAACACAGTGAGAAACAGTATTCCTTTCTCACCCAGCAAATCCTGGTTCCTTGTGTTCCATCTTAATTCTACTAAAAATCTGGAATAGCTTCTTCTTTAATTAATCTCTTTCTGCTTATCTTTTCTCATAGGCATCTTGAAAAATCCAGCTGGCCTTTTCTATTTCCCACTTGGAAATCGCCCTAGTCAGACCCATGAGGTGATGAGGTATCCCTGCCATTGGTCACACTGATCTGTTGTGTTCTGAAATGGAATCTCGCTCTGTCACCCATGCCGCAGTGCAGTGTTGTGATCCCGGCTCACTGCAACACCGGTCTCCTGGGTTCAAGTGATTCTCCTGCCTCAGCCTCCTGAGTAGCTGGGATTATAGGTGCCTGCTACCAAGCCAAGGTAAGGTTATGTAATGTTAGTAGAGATATGATTTTGCCATGTTGCCCAGGCTAGTCAGACTCCTGAACTGAAGTGACCTGCCCCTGTTGGCCTCTCAAAGTGCTGGAATTCCAGGAATGAGCCACCGCGCCCAGCCCACCATTGGTCATATTGTTACCTGGCAACAATTTTGTATACTGTTCTGCTGGGACCTGACTCAGTTGTTCTCAGCTCTTTCTGCCACCAAGAGGGGACAAGAAAGTGGGGACCCAGGAAAGGAGGGTGCTGTAAGGAAAGATTAGCCTGCTTCAGCCAGGTTTGTTTTTTCTTCTTTATTGGCACACCTTTGGGAGCAGCAGAGAGGGACTGGCAAGCTCTAATCTGCCTGCGGGACAGTCTGAGACCCACCTTGCTGCTTTGATTCTTTCTTTCTTTCTTTTTTTTTTTTTTTTTTGCCAAGACAAACTTTGGTTGCATCTGTCAGCTCCTGGGAGGCAGACAGATGGGGTCTAGTAAAGGTGACTGCTCACTCCAATCAAACGTGTTGCCCTTGAGACCCAGGGCAGGGGAGACTCAGGTCATAGACTCAGCAGAGGTCAGCACATGGGCAGGCTGCGGACAGTCTGCGAATTTGTAGCTCACACCTGTGCCCAACCACCCTCTCCCTCACATTGGATCCATCCTATGACCTTGGAAGAAGTAGGCATCATGCCACATGTTCTCAGGCCCTGAAAGAGAGAGATCTGTGGTGGATGGGTGATACCCCACCGCTGCCTTGCCTCCCTGAATGTCGCCAGGGGCGGTCACGCGGAATCAGCACTCCCCCGCCCCGTGCAGCCCCGCAGTTTCCGCCTTCGGTCGTTCACCTCGATGCCCTGCCTTCCCCCTGGCCTTAGGTGTGATCATGGCCCTAGGGTGTGGGCAAGTGGGATGAAGTAGTGAAGGCAGCAGGCGGTGGGATGAGTTATCCTGTGTCAAGGAGCAGCAGTTTGCCAGGGTCAACGTGTGCAGTTTCCCTGGGAAGGGAAGGAAATAGCGCCGTCTGCCAAGCTCCTGCTCCCCCCGTCGCGTGTCTGCCCATGTGTGCCGTGCATGTGCGTGTGTGCGTGCAGGTGCGCCCGAGTGTGAGTGCGTGTGCACGGAGGCGCTCCTCAGGTTGCGCAGCCTGGAAACCGAGGAGACATAGGAGAGGCGAAGCGTGGTGGTGCGGCCTCCCCGACCCTCGGAGGAGCAGGGGCACGGGCGGCCGAGGTGAGCTCAGAAGCCCGGCTCCCGAACTAGGGCACCAGCCCAGCTGGGTTGTTGCTGCCTACGGCTGCTAGGCCCCCGGGGGCCGCCAGAGAGGAGCTGAGAAGGAGGCCGGAGCTGAAGGGAGTTTCTAGGGAGCGCAACTCCTGGGCGCCTGGGCCACTGCTCTCCAGGGCGCAGGGAGGCAGCTCGGCCCTGGGCCTGAGCCCACCTGGCCAGCTGGAGCCGGAGCGCTAGAGGAGCACGCGGTGCAGGGGGTGAGAGGTATGTCCCCAGACGGGAGCAGCGGACAAGGACAGGGAGGCATGCGTCCAGATCGCTCTAGGAGTCAACAAAGGGGCTCGCGCTGTCCCGTCCTCTCCCTCAGGCCCTTTGACATAGCCTCCCCTCAGTGCGGAGTGACTTGGCTGTGGACCCCCGCCCAGCTAGAGGTGAGTGCAGCCGCCCGCTCTCAGGCTCACCCGCGAGCTCCCTCTCCGCTCTTAGTGCCCAAATCCCCTGATAGTCGCGCGTCCGGTGTTCGGAGTTGGCGGGCAATCGGCCGAAAACGCCTCCCGTACCTGTTGGCTCCAGCACTGGACGCTCACCAGTTGGGCTGGGAGCCACCCCAGCCACCATGCCCTCCGTGGAGCTGGCTTGTGGCCGGCTGCCTGGTGGGGTCGGGTTAGGGAAGGGCCCAGGCTCACTGGGGTGTCCTGGCACAGTGCGGGCTGGAGACTGGGAGCAGATCCTCCATCCCCCAGGTGCCAGTACCTGTTAAAAACGCACGCTTTGAATGAAGAGACTCCCCCAAACAGGCTTTGTGTGAGCAACATGGCTGTTGATTCTCCTGGGTGCAGGTGGTCTGATGCCGAAAAGGGCGGTGGGATAGGAGTTGGTTTTATAGATTGGGGTAAATCTTTTGGGGAGGGGACAGGGGTGTCACCGGGTAAGATCGGTTACAGTGGTGTGGGAAGGGGCAAGGAGTATACATTACCGTAAGTTCAGTTACAGGGGCAGGTGGGGTAAGACATAAGAGTAGTTAAGATGGCAGCGTCGGGTGAGGAGTATTCACATTATCATAATAACAGTTAAGATGGCAGGGTGGGGTGAGGGGAACCTCTCCTCGGAGGGGAAGCTCCACTGGTCGACCAGGGAAAATGGCGATGCAGGCGGGGGTTGGGGGTGATCAGCCCAGGCAGGCAGGCCTTTAGACTTTCTGGGTGTAACAGTGGCCAGCAATCTTTGCGCCCCTGGCCAAAGGCTCCCGGGTGGTGGGGAGGGAGGTCACTGACCCGGAGCCGCACCGCAGTCCTGGTGGGAGCCCTTGGAGGTCACCAGGTCTCTTGGGGAAGCCGGAGACCTGACGACTGGGGAGGCGGGAGGCAGAGTTCTCTCCACCTCAGGCCTCAGCGCAGAATGCTCCCCTTCCTGGGTGCACCCTCCTCCCTGCGACCCACTGCGGGTCATGGGGTCCCTGAGCTGCAAGGGATAACTAGAGGGGCCTCTGCAGTCAGGCTGGGGCCTAGTCCCTGAGTTCCAAGCAGCTGGATGCATCTGGCACCCAGGTAGGGGTGGGCTCTGTCTTCTCCAGACAGTCTGAGTTTACCCAGGTGCCCAGTCTCCCCGAGCTAGCACAATGCAGAGTGAAGGTCCCAAGACTTGGTCTGAGAGTGCCTAGGCAGCAGCAGGTAGTTCTGGGCCAGCCTCGGGAGAGGGCGAGCAGGGGACGACTGGCTGGGGGCATCCAGGGCATTGGCTTGGGTCCTAGCCTTGGACCACTTGCACCTGGGCCACCACCCCACCATCGTTTCCCACTGCTCTTTTTCCCTGGATGAGGCTTGTGTGAGGAAGGGGCCTTTCTTCCATTTGTGTTGAAGCCCTTAGCTCCTGGGTTTTGGAGCATATAAATATACAACATATGTAAAGAGAACTTTAGAAAATAAACAGACAAATATGACAATACTAGAGGACTTTGTTACTCTACTTAAAATCATAGATTATTCAGACAGAAAGCTAGAAAGAAAATGACATGTTTGCATAGTGCTACAGAATAATTGCACCTACTGGACATACATAGAATATTTCATGTAACAGTATGAGAATACACATTCTTATCAAGCACAAATGGAACATTATCCGTAGTAGATGATATGTCAGGCCAACATAAAACAAAGTCTTTTAAAATTTAAAAATACTAAAATTATATCAACTTGTTTTTGTTTTTGTTTTGAGATGGAGTCTCACTCTATCACCCATGCTAGAGTGCAATGCTGAGATCTCAGCTCACTTCAACCTCTGCCTCCCGGGTTCAAGCAATTCTCCTGCCTCTGCCTCCCAAGTAGCTGAAATTATAGGCACGCACCACCACACCAAAGTAATTTTGTATGTTTAGTAAAGACGAATTTTCATCATGTTGGACAGGCTGGTCTAAAACTCCTGAACACAGGTAATCCACCTGCCTCAGCCTCCCAAAGTACTGGGATTACAGGTGTGACCTACCACGCCCTGATGTTTCACCTTTTAAAATTAAAATTTAATAAAACTAGAAATCAATAACCAAAGAAAAATTTGAAGCTCACAAATATGTGAACAGTAAACTACATGTACCTGGACATCCAGTGAGTCAAAGAGGAAAAGCAAAGGGAAATCAGAAAGTGTGTTGAGAGAAAAGAAAATAGAAACACAACATACAGTAACTCCAGGGATACAAAAAACCCACAAAACAGTTGTAAAACAGAAGTTTATAGTGCAATATTTCTATATTAAAAAAGAAAAAGATGTTAAATAAAGAACATGACTTTAATCCACAAAATATTTCAAAAAGGACAACTAAATAATCTCAATGTTTGTATAATAAAGAAAATAACATGCTGGGCACAGTGGCTCAGGCCTGTGATCTCAGCACTTTGGGAGGCCAAATTTAGTGAATCACTTGAAGTTAGGAGTTCTACAACAGACTGGCCAACACAGTGAAACCCAGTCTCTACTGAAAATACAATAATTAGCCGAGTGTGGTGGCAGGTGCCTGCAATTTTAGCCACTGAAGGGACTGAGAATGAAGGATCCCTTGAAACCGGGAAGCGAAGGTTGCAGTGAGACAATATTGCACCACTGCACTCCATCCTGGGGTTAAGTTAAACTCCATCTCAAAAGAGAGAGAGAGAGAGATACAAAAGAATAAGAAGCAATACAAATTAGAGCAGAAATAGATTTCATAGATACTTAAAAGACAAAAAGCAGAGAAACAATTTACATATAAAACGTATCTAAATTAAATATTTTAAGAAGAAGAAAAGTAAATTTGGTTTTTTATTTTTAAGTTGATTAACTAAAGGTCTCATTTTTATTTTGTATTTCTGTTTACAATAAGTAGGTCCACATAATTTATCCTGATCTCGTGGACATTGGATTTTCAGTAGGGTTTGCATTTAGGCACCAGGCGTGTGGCCTTGGGATTGTGAAACAGTAATTGTGGAAAAGAAAAAAGTCAGAATAAGAGAACATGCTATAAAAAGTCTATAGGGCCAGGCGTGGTGGCTCACTCCAATAATACCAGCACTTTGTGGAGGCTGAGGTGGATGGATCACCTGAGGCTGAGCTTGAGACCAGCCTGGCCATCACAGTGAAACCCTGTCTCTAGTAAATATGTAAAAATTAGCTGTGAGTAGTGGCACACGCCTGTAATCTCAGCTAGTTGGGAGACTGAGGAAAGAATCTCTTGAAACTGGGAGGCAGAGGTTGCAATGAGTCGAGATCCCACCACTGAATTCCAGCCTGGGTGATAAGAGTGAAACTTAGTCTCAAAAAAAAAAAAAAGAAAAGAAAAGAAAAGAAAAAAAGGAAAACACCGATGTGGAGGGAACAATACACAGTTGGTGAAAAGACTGGTTAGTGCTGCAGTCACTGGTCCAGGCAGGGAGGGTAGCTCTGACTTACAAATGTGTGCATGCAGGCAGATGGAAGGGACAGATGACCCAGAAGCCTAGGCTAGTGGAGAAAACAGGTCACCGCTGCAGATTCAGGATCTGGGGATAAAAGTAAGCCACGAGTCCTCTGGGCACTTACATAGCCTATTGGCAGAAAACTCTAGAAGCACAAGTTCTTTCAGCACAATTTCTGAGGGTGAAGCCTTGTCATGAGAGGAGTGAAGCTACATCATTGTCCAGTGTGCATGTGTGTGAGTGTGCAAGAATCACTTTATAGCAGCAGGGTGGTGAGCGGAGACTTTCTTCAGGACTTCTTTCCTTTGAGTTCTCAGCTCCCTCTGGACCCGGATGAGAACTGGAATCACGGGACAATTCACAGTGCAATAGGGTGTGTGCAGAAGAATAGTCTCCATTCCCCAAAAGACCCACAGTCTCCCTCCAGCCAAGGCTGCTGTGATGTTTTTATTCTCACAACAAATATGCAAGGTTTGCTGAACACCAGCAAACTCTTCAACACCAACTGGGTGTTCAACAACTCAGTTCTCACAGAATCCAGAGTCACCACAGACCTGACAACTACAGGACTCAGTTCCTCAATACAGTCCCCACTGCACATGCCAGTGACAAGCACCAGAGGCCCCTCTATACCTCTCAGCCACTATCTACACATCATGGGCTTTTATAAACTTCTCCCTGAAGTTCAATAATTTGATAAAACTAATTACAGAACTTGGCAAAACACTCCACCTATGTTTACCAGGTAAACATAGAAATCACAATTCAGAAAATGCCAACTGGGAAAAACGTATAGGGCACAGAAAAGTGGGAGAGAAAGACACGGTGGGCAGTGAGTCCTGGTGATTAGCTACAATTAAGAAAACTCCCTAATGCTTTGTGTTCTATAGGAAGAGCTTACTGCAAAGAAATGCCCTTACCATAATGACTTCTTTTAGATATGCCCTCTTGTAGATATCACAGATTCACAGACTCTCCATTCCTATTGTTCTTCATAAATAAATTTGTCTTCAGAGTTCAGAAGAAAATACATGTTTAGCAAACTTGGCTTAAATTTTTCTCTTTCCCTGAGACCTCTGTACTCCGCTCCACATCAAGTCTGAGCAAACATACACCTCCCCTTCTTATCCTTCCCAAGAACTGACTTCACGGTGCAACATTTTTGAAAATCTTGTGTAGATTTTGCCACCCTCCATTCTTTCCTTCCTCTCCCATCTTCTTTCTCATCTTGCTTTTTTCAGCCTAACTTTTGAGACATTTGCAGATATTATGTTTAGTGCTTGCAACACTACTTTACTCACTAATTTTTTTTTTTTTTTTTTTGAGGCAGAGTCTCAATCTGTCACTCAGGCTGGAGTCCAGTTGTGTGACCTCAGCTCACTGCAACCTCTGCCCCCAGGATTCAAGCAGTTCTCCTGTCCCTGCCTCCTAAGTAGCCGGGACCTGCCACCACACCCAGCTACTTTTTTGTATTCTTAGTAGAGACAGGGTTTCACCATGTTGACCAAGCTGGCCTTGAACTCCTGACCTCAAGTGACCCACCCACCTTGGCCTCCCAAAGTGCTAGGTTACAGGTGTGACCCACCAGTCCAGGCCACATTACTTGAGAATAAAATTACTTTTCCCCTACATCTAAATTTATTTTATTTGACACTATCTAAAAACAGCCCCAAAACAATAGCAATTACATCCTGATAGAGGACATCACAACCCTCCTCCCATCTTGACTTTCCCTGTGTCCCCACAGTTGAGATGGTGACACATACTTTAACCCAGCTATAGACACTACAAAATCTCCTACACATAGGCCAGCCAAAGAGAGAAGTTTTGACTCTCTCTTTCCTGGAAGTCTCCACTTCTTCCCGTGAATTGAAAATAAAACAACAAAACAAACAAATGCAAAACAAGGTTTAGAAGTGTTGGTTTCAGAGTTGGTTTTAGAGAAAGATATTTGTTACCAAGTAGTAATATCTTGCTGTAAGCTTTCTCACTCCCCCTGGAACAGCTATGTTGAATCAGATCTGTTTCAACATGCCCAGAATAAATAATATGCTCAGACATTTTCTTAACTGACAGTTTTTAGCTAATATATTTTGGTCTTCTTCTCTTATGTTGTCATTTATGTTCTTTTAGCTCTTTAATTATTTCCTATGTCAATCAGATTGAGCTAAAAATACACCATAATAATTGCTTTTAATTCTGTAAGTTTTGCTTTATATATTTTGAGCATATATTATTAGGTGTATCCAATTGTTAAACTGTTATATCTTCCAGGGAGATTGGCACTTATACAATTTTAGTCCTCCTTGTTAGTTTTACATTCTTTATTATTCTTTCAGTGATACCCCTAGGGGCCACAATGTGTATTCTTGACCCGCTGGTATATATCCTTAACTAGTACATTTATTGTTTTAATACAAGTTTTGTCTAAAGTTGCAAGGACATTAGAACATTTTACTCTGTTTACCTCATTTCTACATTTTGTGCAATTGTTTTCATGTATTTTATTTGTAGATTTAAAAAACCTACCAAATATTGTTAACATTTATTATTATATTAAAATACAATAATTATTGAGATTTATCTACATGTTTGTTATTTCCAGTGTTACTTACTCTTCCATCTCTGTTCCTCCATTTGAAATATTTTTTCTGTCTGAATAGCTCACTATAGCAATTCTTTTCTTTTGCAAAATTTTAAACACAATCATTAATCTAACTTCTAAATTATCATTTTAAATGAACACACAAAAATTGTTCATATTTATTGTGTACAGTGTGATATATATATATATATATATATATATATATATATATATAATGTGTAATGATCAAATCAGGGTAACTACCAAATCAACCACCTTAAATATTTATCATCCTTTTGTACAACCAAAAGTTTTTTTAAGGCTTAACTTTCTTCTTTCTTTCTTTTCAAATGAACTTTATTGAGGGTAATTTGCATATAATAAAATGCACCCATTTAAAATGTAGGCTTTGATGAGTTTTGACAAACTGTGTAAACCTTTGTAACCATCGCCATAATTAAGAAGTAAACAGTTCCTTCAACCTAAACTTCTCCCTCGTACTCTGTTGGAGTAAACCACTCCACTCCAGGAATCCACAGATTTGCTTTCTGTCACTATAGATTTGATTTTTCTCTTCTAGAATTTCATAAGAATGAAATAATTGATACGTATTATGATTGATTTTCCCCTGCCTACGACTTGTCTATGTAATTTTTCAAAAATGAATTTTTCAGGAGCATAAGATTTAAAATTTCATGAAATCAAAATGATCACATTTTTTCTTTATGATTCATGCTTTCCTTTTTTTGTTGTTTTTGCTTTGTTTTTGTAACAGATCTCACTGTTGCCCAGACTGGAGTGCATGGGCACAATCCCGCCTCACTGCAACCTCTGCCTCTTGGATTTAAGTGGTTGTCAGGCCTCAGCCTCCCAGCCGATTTGTACCTTTTGTATCCTGCTTAAGCAATTTGTGTGTGTGCATGGTGGCTCATGGCTGTAATCCTAGCACTTTGGAAGGCTGAGGGGGACAGATCACTTGAGCAAGGAATTTGAGACCAGCATGGGCAAATGATGAGACTCTGTCTCTATAAGAGAAAACACAAAAATTAGGTGGGCATGATGGTGCAAGACTGTTGCCCCAGCCATTTCAGGGGCTGAGATGGGAGGATGACGAGCCTGGGAGATGGAGGATGCAGTGAGCTGTGATTGTGCCATTGCACTCCAGCTTTGGTGACACACAGAGATCCTAACTCAAGGGAAATTAAAAAAAGAAAGAAAGAAATTTTTGCTTACCCAAGTCCTCAAAAATTTTCTCATGGGTTTTCTTTAAAAGTTTTGTCTTTAACTTTTACATTTAGGTCTACCATCCATTCTCAGTTAATCTTTGTGTATTGAGTAAAAGAAGTATCAAAGTTCACTTATTTCCATGTGAAGTCCCAGTTATTCCACCACAATTGGATGAAAGGACTATCTTTGTTGAATTAATTTATTTGAATTAATTTGGCACCTTTGTGAAAAACCAGTTGGTCCACGAATGTGGGTCTCTTTCTAATCAATTCTGTTTCTTTGCTTATATATCTATCCTGTGCCAAAACCACACTCTCCTGATTAGCTTTATAGTTAAGTCTTGAAGTCAGTTGAAAATAAAGTCTTTCCAACTTTCTTCTCTGAAAAAAAATGTTTTGGCTGTTCTATGTCCTTTGCATACATACATAAATTTTTTAACCAGCTTGTCAAATTTTGCAAAAAACTTGTTAGGATATTGATTGGGTTGATGAATCTGTAGATCAATTTCGGGACAATTCGCATGTTGACATTTTTAAACCTCTAAATTTAACATGGTATAGTAATCTCCATTTATTTTTGGTCTTCTTTAATCTCTCTCAGCAGTGTTTTGAGGTTCTTAGTATACAGAACTTACACTTCTTTTATTAAACTTATCAATAATATTTTATGTTTTTGATATTATTGTGCATGGGAGTTGTTGTTGTTGTTGTTTTTAAGATAGCATGTCGCTTTGTTGCCTAGGCTTGAGTGTAGTGGCACTATCTCGGGTTACTTGGTTCAAGCAATTCTCCTGCCTCAGCCTCCCAAGGAGCTAGTATCACATAACCCTACCACCACACCTGGATACTTTTTATATTTTTAGTAGAGATGAGGTTTCACCATGTTGGCCACGCTGGTCTTGAACTCCTGACCTCATAATCCACTCACTTCAACCTCCCAAAGTGCTGAGAACACAGGCATGAATGACCACATTCAGCCTGAATGGGACTGTTTTTAAATTTTTATTTTTCAGTTGTTTATTGTTGGCATTGACCTTGTATTCTGTGACCTTGTTACGGTCACTTGTTTATTGAAATACCTGCCACCATGCCCAGCTAATTTTTGTATTTTTAGTAGAGACAGGGTTTCACCATGCTGGTCAGGCTGGTCTTGAACTCCTAACTTCAGGTGATTAACCCACTTTGCTTCCCAAATTGCTGCGATTACAGGCAAGAGCCACTTGGCCCAGTCATCACCTTTAAATTTAGAGAAAATTTTTCTGATTAGGAAATTCTTGGTATTTTTTTCATTTTTTTTTTAACTTTAACTTTTGTTTCAGGGGTACATGTGCAGGTATATTATATAGGTAAGTTGAGTCTTTCAGGGGTTTACTGTATAGACTGTTTCATCACTCACGTAATGATCATAGTATCTGATAGGTAGTCTTATGATCCTCACCCTCTTCCCACACTCCACCCTTAAGTATGCCCTGGTGTCTGATGCTCTCTTCTTTCTGTCCATGTGTACTCAATGTTTACCTCCCACTTATAAGTGAGAACATGCAGCATTTGATTTTCTGTTCTGCATTAGATTGCTTAGGATAATGGCTCTATCCATGTTGCTGCAAAAGACATGATCTCATTCTTTTTAATCCAGTCTACCATTGCTGGTACTTGAGTTGATTCCATGTCTTTACTATTGTGAATAGTGCTGTGATGGACATATGTATGCACAGGACTTTATGATAGAAAGGTTCGTATTCCTTTGGGAATATACCCATTGGCTTGCTGGGCAAAATGCTAGTTCTGCTCTAAGTTCTTTGAGTAATCTCCAAATTGCTTTTCACAGTCGAAGGGGTCCCTTTTCAATAAATGTTGCTGGGATAACTGGCTATCCAATACAGAAGATTGAAACTAGACCACTTCCTTTTATTTACCATATGCAAAAATCAACTTAAGATGGCTTGAAGGCTTAAACCTAAAACCTAAAGGGTTGATGGGGCTATAAAAACCCTTGAAGGAAACCTAGAAGATACCATTGTGGACATAGGTCCTGCAAAGATTTCCTGACAAAGATGCCAGAAGCAATGATAACAAAAACAAATATTGACAAATGAGACCTAATTAAACTAAGAGCAACTGCAAAGTGAAAGAAATGAACACAGTAAACAGACAACATACAGAATGGGAGAAAGTGTTTGTAAATCATGCACCTATCAAAGGGCTAATATTCAGAATCTATAAGGAATTTAGGTCAAGTCTTACAATAGCTGTTATTCTAGTGCTAGTTTGTTCCTGCTGCCAGGAATGTGCCATCCACCTATGGGCTGTCTTGTATCCCCCAGGTGTCCAATGAGTTTTCTCACTGAGGATCATCAGAACTTGCCTATGTTCCAGTTCTTTCTTACATCTAGAAATTGTTCGACTTACACCTCTCCACTAACTGCTCTCCTCCTAGCTGCATGGGAGTTTAGTCTTCTAATGCACATCTTAGTTGTCAACTAGGAACTTAAAGTACTCTTTATGAAAAATTGCTACCTTTTTATTTGTGTAGCCTTCTCCTCTCCAGTTCCCTGTCCCCAAAATGTAGCTACCTAAGCCCCCATGAACTCTGATACCTCAATTTAGTAAGACCACTGTGTTCTGTTTGGCTTTCTTTTCCTCCACAGTGATACTGAAAATATCTTCAGGTAGAAAGCTGGGCAGTTGCAGGACACGTAATTTTTTCCCTTCTCACATGGATCACAGCTGTTGTCCAATTACAGAAAACGCCTAATTTGTACATTTGTTTAGTTTCCATTGTTAATTGTGGGAGGGAAACTAATTTATTAGTTGGTGTAAACATAATTGAGGTTTTTGCATTACTTTTTTTTTTTTTTGAGGTGGAATCTTGCTCTGTTGTCAGGCTGGAGTGATCTCAGCTCACTGCAACCTCTGTCTCCTGGGTTCAAGCAATTCTTCTGCCTCAGCCTGCCAAGTAGCTGGCATTGCAGGCACCTGCCATCATGCCCAGCATTTTTAATAGAGACAGGGTCTCACCATGTTGGCCAGGCAGGTCTCAAACTCCTGACCTCTCAAGTGATCCACCTGTTTCAGCCTCCCAAAGTGCTGAAATTACAGGCATAAACCATTGTGCCCTACCGCCATTACTTTCAATGGCAAAAACTGCAATTACTTTTGCACAAACCTACTAACATAGAAGCAAAAATTGCTCAGATTTCTTTTTAGTGGGCATGTTCCCTGCATTCAGAATTTAGTGAATAGCTATTTTCCTTTAGTGCACCAAAGATGATACCAATGATTGTAAGTTGTACTGGCTTTTTAAATTTTTGTTGACAAGTCGTGTCTTAGGCAAATTGTTTCTTTCAAAGGTGTATGTGTGTGTGCAACAGAGGGGACCTCGCTGCTTTTAATATTTTGTCTTTGGGTTTTAGAAATATAATGACGACTGCTTTCATGTGGATTTGATTGCACATATCCTGCTTTGAGTTTATAGAACTTCTGTGGCTTTATGTCGTTATTGGTTTTGGAGAACTCTCAGCCAGTATTGCATTTACTTCACTCTTTCTCCCCTTTCCTTCTCAGACTTCAGCTATGTGTTTGACCATTCACTGTGCTCTGATTCTCTCTTATTCTTTTCTCTATTCCCACCTTTCCTTCTCCTCATGAATTATCAGGATATTTTTTTACTGACCTATTTAACGTTCACTAATCTCTTCTGCTGTGTCCAATTTGCTTTAAACATATCTCTTGAGTGCATTTTATTTATTTACTTTTTGGTTGGTTCCAGAATCACTATTTTATTTTGTGTTAAAAATAAACAAATTTAGCCAGGCGCTGTGGCTCACAACTGTAATCCCACACTTTGGGAGGCCAAGGCAGGTGGATCACTTGAGGCCAACATTTTGAGACCAGCCTGGCCAACATAATAAAACCCCATATCTACTAAAAATACAAAAAATGGCCTGGCATAGTGGTGGGTGCTTGTAATCCCAGCTACTCAGGAGGCTGAAGCAGGAGAATCACTTGAACCTGGGAGGCAGAGGTTTCAGTGAGCCTAGATTGAGCCATTGTACTGCATCCTGGGTGACAGAGTGAAACTCCATCTCAAAAATAAATAAAGTAAAATAAATAAAATAAAATATAAATAAATTTTAGCTGAATAGAGATCAAAGTAAAAATCATATGTAGGACAATCAGAACAGAATGTATGTATGTGAATTGGAGAAACAAGTTAGATGTTTTAGTCAGAAAAGAAAATCTATATTTTAAAAAAATCACTTATTTGGAAATATGGATATAAATATGCAAAGAGGTAACTAACTAGTTTAAAGGTGTAATCATTGGGAAAAGGAATGGTGGAGGAGGAAAGAGAGAACATTTTTTGCACAATTGATCTTGTAGAACAGTTTGATGTTTATTTTTTAATTCTACTTCTGCATTACAAATTATCATTTGTCTTTTAACAATTATGGATCACTTTGATAAAAAATGAAAGTTCAATTATTTAAAAAAATTAATAATAACTAAGTTTTAGTTATTCACTGTTGAATTTCTTTATCTTATTATTCATTTTCTTGAACATCTATCACAATTATTTTAATGTCTATTTTATATAACTCCAATATGTGGATTTCTTATATTTTATTATCTGTTGCTTCTCTTTATTTTTTCTTAATTTGATTCTTTTTCTGGACATGCCTGTTGGCTTTTTATTAAATGCTACATGTTATATTTTTAAAAATTATAGTGTCATACATTTGTTCTCTCTTCTCAGAAAGATTTAACTTTTCATACAGCAGGAATTTGGGGTACATAAAAGATTATTTTTGGCTAATCAGTTATTGAGATAATTTAAGGCTGAACTTGATTCTCCAAGTCTTTTGGTTTGCCTTTAATCTTAAGGCATACACTATTTAAAGATCTTCAGTTGAAACCCTGTGGTGTTATATCAGTCCCCTTCTCTTGGGGAGGTTATAGAATCCAATTTCCCAAGAATTCTCCTTCACTTCTTAGCCTTCTACCTGCTGCTTGGTTCCTTCCTTTCTTCCTTTTCCTTCCTTCATTTCCCACCTTCCCTTTCTCTATCCCTCCCTTTTTTCCCTTTCTTTCTTTCTTTCCTTCTTTCTTTCTTTCTTTCTTCCTTTCTTTCTTTCATCTTTCTTTCCCTTCTTTCTTTCCTTCCTTTCTTCTTTCTTTTGTCTTTCTTCTTTCTTTTTGTCTTTCTTTTTCTTTCATTTCCTTCCTTCATTCCCTCCAACCTTTCCTTGTTTTTGTTTTCCTCCTTTTTTCCTCTTTCTTCTTTTTTTTTTTTTTTTTTTTTTT
>PVKV010036091.1:0-16003 GCA_004027835.1 Alouatta palliata
CCAGACACTGCCCAGGTGTGAGGTGCGGGAGGAGCCCAGACACTGCCCAGACTCTCTCGCCTTCTGTCCCGTTCACTCTCAGCAAAGGACCTTGCCTTGTGCTACACAGAGGACAGAGAAGTCAAATGCGACTTTCTTCATTATCCCATTTCCAAAGACAAACTAGGGATACAGATATGAATTGTAGAAGACTTGAGGTAACGGATCAGTCACGTTACTTTTTCGAGTCTGATTAAATCTTGTACCCCTACTTGTCAAGACCAATTAAAGGTTTAATGTTAGTAGTTTCCGTGGCTTCTTTTCCTCTCTTGTATTATACAGTACGTCTTCACTTAACCTTTCAATCAGTTGTTGGAAACTGCGACTTTAAAGGAAACGATGTATAGCAAGTCTTTGAATAATGTTGTTTTGTTACAAAGTTGGTGAGAAAAAAAAATTGGTTTTGTTCTATGTCCCTTTGCTTACGGTTGCAGTTCCCAGGAAGCCATCAGTGATACTCAGAGGAGACTTGCTGCTCTGGGAGCCCAAGGCTTAGTGCAACCTTCGCGAGAAACCAGAGAGGGGAACCACTGTACTCATGAGCGGGCCAGGCCTGAGACAGGGATGCATCCGTGTCCACACCAGGCTCAGCCACAGGCAGCCGCAGCACAGCTTCCAGGGCCCCAGAGCTCAGTGCAGAGATCAGCTTTCCACAGGCGGGAGGAACCTCGTCCAGTGCAGCAGAGGAAAGGAGAAAAAGATGGGTGAGCTGGTGGATCAGGTTGTAGGTGTACGGGGTGAGTTCTTGAGGAAGTCATGATGTTGTTCTTTAGGCCATTGTGGCCTCATCGGCAAAAAAATCTTTGCCTTTTTTCCTTAATCATCAGGCCTTTGTGATTTGGGACTAGAGAGAAAGAAGTTGCTTAATGCCTAGAAGACGTCACATCACAGGCTTTGTTTTCTGTGGTCTGCCTAGGCAAATGAGACAGTCTCGCTAGATTGGCTCAGAAAAGAAGAGGATGCTGATGGGTTCTTCATTGGGAGGTGGGAAGAGGGAGAGTGAAATTTCCTGTTAGGGAAGCACTCGCCATCATCTCACAGGCTGCAGCTTGCAGGTGGCGGGACCTAGGGTGGGGTGGCTGCAGGAACGCTGAGCGCTAAATGCCTGGCCCAGGCCTTCCCTCTCAGGATGTCACCCTCCCAGGGAAAAATGCCCTCATCAGCCTTCTTCTTTGCACTGGCTTATTCCCAATAGCGTTCAAATATGCTCACATCTTTCTGCTCTTCAGTATCAAAAGAGAAAAATCCTTTTAAACACGTTTCCCTCCAGACATCCATTCCCTCCCCTTTACTTCGGTTTGTTTTTTTGGGTTTTAGTGTTTGTTTGTTTTTGATGTGGGGGTCTGTGTATGTTGCCCTGGCTGCAGTGCAGAGTGCAACAGCTGTTCACATCATGATCTCCACTCACTGCAGCCTCCGCCCCTCTCCTCCCTGGGCTCAAGCGAGCCTCGCGCCTCAGCCTCCTGAGGAGCTGGGTGGGACTACAGGCCCCGGCAGCATGCCTGACTTCTCCCCTTCACTTCTTAGATCCTCCTTGACACACTGCCATCTGCCTTCTCCTCCGCCTTCAACAGAGAGTACCCTAGTCAAAATCATAGCTGATCTGCTTTTTCACTAACTCCAGTGATATTTCTCGGAATTTCTCTTTCTTGACCTCTCAGCAGCATTGGAAAGCCGAGGATGACTTTCCATCTTCTTTTCCTCAGCTTCCATGCCACGGCCCTCTCCTGGATGTTCACTTAGCTCCCTGGCTCCTCCGCACCATCTCTCATGCAGGTGCGTCTTTCCTGGATCATTCCTTGAATGTGGCTACTCCTCAGAGCACTTCCTTGTCTTTTCCAGCCACTACGCTCTGCTTAGAGGAGCTCTTCTGCTCCCATGGCTTCATGAGCAGACCTGCGTCTCCAGCCCAGGTCCTTCTGCACTTCACACTCTAATGAGCCTCAAGTCTGCGGCTTGATTTGACCCCACTTGTAAGCTAGTGAGTTAGCTTGTTACTGTTTCATGGATGTTGGCATAAGACGTGAGACTTCTGGGTCAGTTACAAAGGACCTCATTCCTCCTGGCACAGCAGGCAGCATGAGTATCAGCTTGTGGGTGACAGCTACTCCTGCCCTCACCTTTTCATGGTGATGGGCCCAGCCGGATGCCTGCGCAGGCAATGGGTGGCATTACAGGAAAGGGATTCTGAGCTTGGGGATATCTGCTGCTTTTATAGCAAGCAGAAAGCAAGCCTGCCCTTTGGCCTGGAGGGAGACACTGCGACATCTCTTGGGGCTGCTCACTGAGACATAACCCTGAGAGAGGGCCAGGGTTTTCACGGCATACCAACAAGAGCAAGAATGTTGGAAATTCAACATATCCCAGATTGAACCCTTCATCTCCCTCCTCCCAAACTTTTTTACTTCCTTTTTTAAATTTATTTTTCTTTATTTTGAAATAAATATTTATTATGACACAAATTTTCATACCTTACATTTGCTTAATACTTTTTTCGAGACAAACTCTCACTCTGTCACCAGGGTAGAGTGCAGTGGCGCCATCTCAGTTCAGTGCAACCTCTGTCTCTTGGGTCGGATATTATTTTATTTATTTTGAAAATTTATTAGTATTTCTCTTAGAGATAGGATCTCACCCTGTCACCCAGGCTGGAGTCCAATTGCAGGATCATGGCCCACTGCAGCCTGGAACTCCTCGGCGCAACCGATCCTCCCATCTTGGTCTCCCGAGTAGGTGGGACGACAGGCACATGCCACCACACTCAACTAATTTGTTAAATTTCTTGTAGTGACGGTGGTCTTGCTGTGTTGCCCAGGCTAGTCTTGAACTCCTGGCCTCAAGTGATCCTCCCACCCTCAGCCTCCCAGAGTGCTGGGATTACAGATACGAGCCCCCATGCCTGGCCTGTTCCTCCTTCCTTTTTCTGAACGCAGTGATTGATATAGTCCTTGGTCTCGGTAACTCATTAGCAGCCGATAAGTCATTCTTAACTCTTCTGCCCTTCCCCTCTCTCATGTTTAGTTGTTCATGAAGTCTGATGAATCCTTCTAACTGTCTCTTAGGGTTATTTGCTCTTCTTACCCCTCACTGCCCATTCTGTGGTCAGACCACCACACCTCTTGTTTCAAACAATAGCCTTTTATCATGCAGCCAGAATATTCATTCTATTAAGTTTTAAGTTTTTTTTAATTAAAAAATGTTTTTAGAGACAGGGTCTTGCTATGCTGTCCAGGCTGGAGTGCAGTAGCCATTTACAGGTGTTTATAGCTCACTGCAGCCTTGAACTCCTGGCCTCCAGCATTCCTTCTGCCTCAGCCTCCTTAGTAGCTGGGACTAAGTTTTTTAATTAAAATATACAGGCTGGGGGCTGTGTCTCATGCCTGTAATCCCAGCACTTCAGGAGGCCAAGGTGGGTGGATCACGAGGTCAGGAGTTCAAGACCAGCCTGGCCAGCATGGTGAAACCCCATCTCTACTAAAGATAAAAAAAAATTAGCTGGGTGTGGTGGCGCCCGGCTAATTTTTTTGTGTCTTTAGTAGAAGTGGGGTTTTGCCGTCTGTACTGTAATCCCAGCTACTCTGCAGGCTGAGGCAGGAGAATTGCTTGAACCTGGGAAGTGGAGGTTGCAGTGAGCCAAGATCACACCACTGTACTCCAGCCTGGGTGATGGGACAAGACTCCATCTCAGAAAAAAAAAAGTACATATTTATTTGTTTGTAATTCAAAGATTCAAAAGGTAGATGGTGAAAAGACTTCCTCCAGCCTTTGCCCCTGCCACCCGCTCTCTCCAAGGCATTCTCCACCCTCCAGTTAATGTTCCCAGCTCCTCATGTATCCTAATGTTAATTCTGCACCCAAGGTAACTAACATTTTATACTGAGGTTACACAAGTACTGTATGTGTGATTATGACACACATTTCCATACCTTACATTTGCTTAATACTGTTTTCGAGACGGGCTTACTCTGTCGCCAGGCTAGAGTGCAGTGGCACCATCTCAGCTTATTGCAACCTGCATGTCCTGAGTTCAAGCGATTCTCCTGCCTCAGCCTCCCGAGTAGCTGGGAATGTCTCAGAGAGGAGCAAGGAGCCTTACGTTGCTGACACAGCACAGTGTAATTCTCATTTTCTCCTTATCTGCTCTCTTCTCACAGTCTGACTCCTGGTGGAAGCTCTTCCCTAGAAATGCCCTGTCCAGAAGGAGTTTGCATAGTGTATCTTTTACATTTTCTGGTAGCCACATTTTTTTTAAGTAAAAAAGAAAGGTGTTAAAAGAAAAACTTTAGACAAATTGAATTTGACAGAATTTAACTGAGCAAAGAACCATGTGAGGATCAGTTCACCCCTCCAAAAAAAGGAAAGCGATGTGCAGAAATGGAAGTGAGGTGCAGAACAGCTGGGCTGGCTCCAGCTAGAAGCTGGCCTCCTTTGTTGGAACGGTTGGCTGTGTGTGATTGGCCAGGTCGCCGTGACAGGGGTATGAGTAGGTTATGTCTGTTTATAACATCCGGGTAGGTTGCAGTTCACCATATATGCAGAAACCTCTAGGCCAAGCTTCAAACATGTAAGGAGGCAGCTTTAGAATAAACTTACAGCTTGGTGCAAAAGTTATTGCAGTTTTTGCCCTTTTAATGGCAAAACCCGCAATTTTGCATGAATGCAATACTTTAACACAAGTAAAATTAATTTTAACAACGTATCTTGTTTCATTTTAACATGTAACCAATATTAAAAATTATTAATGGGCCAGGCATGGTAGCTTTATGCCTGTAATCCCAGCACTTTGGGAGGCTGAGGTGGGTGGATCACCTGAGGTTGGGAGTTCGAGACCAGCCTGACCAAGATGGAGAAACCCTGTCTCTCCTGAAAATAAAAAAAATTTAGCCGGGCGTGGTGGCACATGCCTGTAATCCCAGTTACTCAACAGGCTGAAGCAGGGGAATCACTTGAACCCGCGAGGCAGAGGTTGCAGTGAGCCGAGATCGCGCCACTGCACTCCAGCCTGGGCAATAAGAGCAAAACTCCGTCCCAAAAAAGGAAAAATTATTAAAGGTATTTTGCATTTTCTTTTTCATACTAAATTTTTGAAATCAGTGTGTATTTTATACTTACAGCACATTTCAATTTGGAGTAGTCGCATTTCCAGTGCGTAACAGCCAGATGTAGTTGGTAGAAAGCACGGGCCTAGAATTTGTCTTTTCCCCCACCTTGTCTCCTTCAAAATCTTTTTTTTGGGGGGTAATTAAAAAATCGATATACCATGGTTGTACATATTTGTGAGGTACATGTGCTATTTTGATTCACACATACAATGCGTCATGATCAAGTCAGGGTAATTGGAATATCCATCACCTCAAACGTTTATCTTTGTGTGGGGAACATTATAATTCTTCTCTTCTTGCTATTTTAAAAATACAATAAATTATTAATTCTAATTTTCCTACCGTACTATCAAATACTAGAACTTATTCCTTCTATCTAATATGTTTTTGTCTCTATTAACCCAATTTCTCTTTGTCCCCTTTTCCTCTTCCCTTCCCAGCCTCTGGTAACCGCCATTCTACTCTCTGCGTCCCTGAGGCCAACTTATTTAACTCCAGTAAGAGTGAGAATGTGTGATTTGTGTTACCACCCTTCGAAACTCTTACCTGCAGGGATTTTCTTCTCCTCTTCTCTTTTTTGCCTTCCCTTTTGTTATGTAAGTTAACATAGCTTTATTTATTTTTATTTTTTAGCATTACGGCATCTGACTCAATAATGCAGCTTTTATTCTTCTTCCGTGATTCTGGAGTTTAAGCAGGTTTCTGAGTCTCATACTAAAAGGCCGAGAATGTTGTGGATATAAATCTGTGAATACTTATCAAACCATATTTTTTTTATCTTTGCCTCATTAACTATTTATTGTAGGGCCAGGCGCGGTGGCTCACGCCTGTAATCCCAGCACTTTGGGAGGCCGAGGCGGGCGGATCACAAGGTCAAGAGATCGAGACCATCCTGGTCAACATGGTGAAACCCCGTCTCTACTAAAAATACAAAAAAATTAGCTGGGCGTGGTGGCGTGCGCCTGTAGTCCCAGCTACTTGGGAGGCTGAGGCAGGAGAATTGCTTGAACCCGGGCGGCGGAGGTTGCAGTGAGCCGAGATTGTACCACTGCACTTCAGCCTGGCGCCTGGTGACGGAGTGAGACTCTGTCTCAAAAACAAAACAAAACAAAAAAAAACCACAACTATTTATTGTAATGTGTACAACAGCCAGTCTGATGTTACGATAACATATTTACTACATTGGTGTAAATTGACTAGTTTTATGGGATACCTCTAGGGCCTTCTGGAAAGCATAATCTTATAAAAAGTTTTTGGTTTCTGGTAATACGATCATGTTCAGATCCTGCCTAGATGAGGGACAGAGGCACGGAAAACAATGCAGAAATGTCGAGAGTAAGGTATACAGGGAAGTTTGAAATACAGTTGACAGGCGGGGTGCAGTGGCTGTCTCCTGTAGCCCTAGCATTTTGGGAGGTTGAGGCAGGTGGATCGCTTGAGCTCAGGAGTTTGAGACCAGCCTGGGCAACATGGTGAAACCCTGTCTCTACTAAAAACACAAAAGTCAGCCATGCATAGTGGTGCACATCTGTAGTCCCAGCTACTTGGGAGGCTGAGGTGGGAGGATCACCTGAGCTTGGGAAGTTGAGGCTGTAGTGACCCAAGATTACATCACTGCACTCTAGCCTGGGCAATGAGAGCGAGACCCTTTCTAAATAATAATAATAATACCTTTGCTATGTGAAAAAGAAAAAAAACAAGAAAAAAGGGGGGAAAGGAAATATACTTGATATGAGGATATTACATGTTTTGTTTGCCCTTCGTTTATTAAGAAGGAAGATCAGTAAGTGAAAAGAATCCTATGTTCCACAGTTATTGACTATAATACCACTAAAATATCCAAAATGGTAAAGAAATTAAATATTCTAGTTAAGTGAATATTTGTGAAATTAACAAACATTACAACTTTAATGTTAATAATTTTGAGTGGGAATATTTCATAATCAATTATAAATCCCTTGTCTTAATATTCAGAGAGTGTTGAATAGCGTGTACACTTTTCTTAGGTCATTTGTTGAATTGAACTACATTATTCTGGGGGCAGGGAGAGGTAAATAACTACGATTTACTGAGTAACCGCTCTGCCAGGAGTTGTGCTTTGTATTGTGATAGCTCTTCTTATTTAACCCATAGCGTCCCCCAGCCCGGTTCAAGGAAGTCACTGTGTTTTACCTACCAGGTAGGCTTATACACACATAGATTGGGTAGGTGGCCTGCCTCATCTGGTAAGTCACAGAGCTGGTATTTGAACCCCAGGAGTTTGGTACTACAGGCCATGCTTTTAACACTCGTATACTAATGTGAATTTCACCTCAGCACTCTGGGGTAGACATTATCATCCCCATTTTACAGATGTGGAAACTGAGGCTCAAAAAAGTTAAGTAACACTTCAAGTCAGCTGGTACATGGCTAACATTTCTTTTTCTTTCTAGAACTCTTTTATATTGGCCCAGGTAAGGCTTGCATTTGCCAGTCAATGAAACCATTACTTTTATCTTTCTTTGGCTCACTTATCCTCCCTTTTCTTTCTCCAGAAAACATCTTTTGTCATCATGAGGCAATACTGGAGTGATTTGGTTTCCTACGTCACAAACTGTGCTCTGAGATCATTTGGAGAAACATAGGCTTTGCAGAGTTTATATGCTGAACCCATTGAAAACTTTGTTTTTCAGAGAGATTGGAACAATTATCAGGTCACTGGGATGCTGCCCTAGTGAAGGAGAGCTGCATGATCTGATTGCAGAGGTGAGTCAGCGAAACGTTTCACTAGTGAAGGAGGGCTGCATGATCTGATTGTAGAGGTGACTCAGCGAAACGTTTCACTAGCGAAGGAGAGCTGCATGATCTGATTGCAGAGGTGAGTCAGCGAAACGTTTCACTAGTGAAGGAGGGCTGCATGATCCGATTGTAGAGGTGACTCAGCGAAACGTGTCACTAGTGAAGGAGGGCTGCATGATCTGATTGCAGAGGTGAGTCAGCGAAACGTGTCACTAGTGAAGGAGGGCTGCATGATCTGATTGCAGAGGTGAGTCTGGGAAACGTTTCACTCAGCATTCTCTCAGTGCGACAACTACTCCTTGTCATTAGCAACAACCCTTCCTCAAACTGAAACAATGCCCTAAACTACTGAATGGGCTCAGTGGAAATAGCAGGATAACTATTCAAATTAGCCAACCAACAGGATCTGAAAGAATTAAGAGCATATCTTGAAGAAATGACAATGGACAAGTAGCACAACTGATTACATGAAGAACCCACTTTAGAAACGATCCTCTGTAAAATTAGTTAAGAAAGGCCAGTAGATGCAAGGGGCTGACTGTCTGCAGAAAGGCTATTGACAGATGAAAGGAATGTAGTAAATAATGCCAGTTCAAGGGGGAGAGAAGCAGAAATAGAGACAGTAAGGAATTTTTATTTATTTGAAGAAATAACACTTTTTTTTTCTTGTGAGATGGAGTGTCGCTCTGTCGCCAGGCTGGAGTGCAGTGGTGCGATCTCGGCTCATGACAGTCTCCACCTCCCAGATTCAAGCAATTCTCCTGCCTCAGCCTCCTAGGTAGCTGAGACTGAAGGCATGTGCCATCGCACCCAGCTAATTTTTGTATTTTTAGTAGAGATGGGGTTTCACCATGTTGGCCAGGATGGTCTTGATCTCTTGACCTCATGATCCACCCACTTCAGCCTCCCAAAGTGCTGGAATTACAGGCGTGAGCCTCTGCGCCCAGCCAAAACTAACTTTTAGAACAAGTAGAAAACAGAATAAATATTAAGAGTGAACTTTACATTGACCAGAGAGTCTAAGCATTTTAAACACTAGGCATGTGTAATAGTGGGGATGTGTCGGTGAAGAGGATGATGATAAAGCAGTGGGTGAGCAGCCTGACATGAGAGCGCTTCATGCTCTGTTTGACTGTCCATAAAGTCTCTGATCTCATTTCAAATGCAGCATTTGGTTCAACAAAACAGACACTTTAAGGGGAAAAAGCTACCTGGAGAAGCCAGGAGAAGAATAGAGAATTGCTTATCTAGCCACAAAGATTTGAGTGGTGTCTGGGGATGACAAAGGGGATAAGGGAGACAGGTTAGGAAGGGGAATTTCATCTTTTTATTTTGCACCTAGCACAGTGTTTGCTTGTTCCATATTAAGTTGAAGAGAAGAAATTGTGACCTTGGGTGAGTTGCTGAAGCTCTGCTGAGTATCAGCAGTTTCTCCGTAATAATAACGACTTCAAAATTTGCTTCAAAGATAAGTGAAAGAAGGTACAACAATACGTGTTTTGAATCCTAAAGCATTATAAAAAGTTAAGGAATGGAAGATTAGAAAGATGATTCTGTTGACAGTTATTAGCACCTTGGTGACTAAAAAGCAGTATCAATTTTTTTTTTTTTTTTTTTGAGGTGGAGTCTCACTCTGTCACCAGGCTGGAGTGCAGTCATGTGATCTTGGCTCACTACAACCTCTGCCTCCTGGGTTCAAGTGATTCTCCTGCCTTGGCCTCCCGGGTAGCTGGGATTACAGGCATGCACCACCACGCCCAGCTCATTTTTGTATATTTAGTAGAGATGGTTCCACCATGTTAGCCAGGATGGTCTTGATCTCTGCCCACCTCGGCTTCCCACAGTGCTGGGATTGCAGGGGTAAACCACCACGCCCAGCAGTATTAATTTTTTTAAGCATTTAGAAATATTCAGCAAAGGAATCTAAGTTGTAAGAACACATTGTTTTTATATTTTGGGATTCAATAAAGCTATTTTTACCAAGAGGAAGAGAAAAAGTTTGTTTTTCCTGAGTTGATGCTCACATTAAAAAAAATATTGATTACTGCCTTAAAGGGTTTATGCACAAAGCTGGAATTAGCATTAGGGAAAAGCAAGCTGACACTGTGGAAGAGCTGAGAACTAGAGGCTGACTTCACAGTGAAATCATAGTCATCACATGCTCAGGAAAGTAAGTAGAACAATAATGAAAAATGCCTCTGAAGGTCAGAAGAGGAGAATCTCTAGAGTCTAGTCCCTTTATGGTTTGTTTGTATGTTTTAATCTCTGTCAGGAGTTAGCAAATCATGGTGCCTGGCCAAATCCTGCCCACCACCTGTGCATGAAATAAAGTTTCATTGGAACACAGCTAAACTCATTTATTTATATATTATCTATGGTTGTTTTCTGACTACAAGGGCAGAGTTCGGTAGTTGCAACAAAGACCTATGACTTGGAAAGCTTAAAATATTTGCCATCTGGCCCTTTGCAGAAAAAGCTTGCCAACTCCTGGTCTATGGGCTTCTGTGCCAAAAGAGAACAGATACCACACCTAGAACTTGAAGGTCTGAGTTCAAGCCCCACAGCCGCCATGTGTAGCCACGTGGCCTTCCATGAGCCGCCTAATCCTTCAAAGCCTGGTTCCACATCTGCACAAGGAGTAATAATATGAAAGTGTTTTTATGAGGATTAAATTTAATAACTGAGGAATCAGCTGTTATGAGTGGGCACGCGGCACAGATTTGGGTTTGCCTATAGTTCAGGTGGCTCTCTAGGATAATACCTCCACTGGTTTGGGCAATTAGCCACAGTGAGTGCTTGGGTCTTAAGTTTTATTTTATTTTTACCCTTTTTTAGGCACATGACACCACCTTTGAAATGCAGATATTTAGAGTACTTATATCTCAATAGGGGTCACTGAACTATTAAGCTCTGTAAATATTTTTCTGTATTTGTATACCAACACTATTTAATTAAATTGTAGTGGTAAACAGCTTTGGGTATAACTACCTTTTAAGAGCTTTTCCAAATAAATGAGTGAGAAAAGCACAAATTTGAGTTGATAAATACAAGTGTATATTTGTACATACTTAAATACATTTCATAGTTAATGCATGTAAACACATTTAGAAAATCAAAGCCCCATAAAAGTCAGCATCTAGGGGTAAATGTCATATTGCTAAATGTTCTATAATAGTTTCAGAGATCAAACTATTTAAATGTATGTGTGCATATGCTTTAAAATTGTTCTGTAAGGCTGGGTGCAGTGACTTGCTCCTGTAATCCCAGCACTTTGGGAGGCTGAGGCAGGTGAATCACTTGAGGTTAGGAGTTTGAGACCAGCCTGCCCAGCATGGTGAAATCCCATCTCTACTAAAAATACAAAAAAATATCTGGGCGTGGTGGCACATACTTGTAATCCCAGCTACTTGGGAGGCTGAGGAAGGAGGATCACTTGAACCCGGGAGGCAGAGGTTGCAGTCAGCCGAAACGTACTGCCGCACTCCAGCCTGGGCAACAGAGCAAGACTGTCTCAAAAAAATAAAAAGGTGTTCTATAAAAAGTTGAAACCTGTGTACTATTCTCTGGTTGTCGTGTACTTGAATTTTAGTGTCGACACATTCTTTTCTCTTTAATTTTTATAACTTTCACCCCTTTGCTTCCTGAAGATCAATTTCAAATCTAGAGTTTCTCTTGAAATAGATCATTTAAAGAATCATTTAACTTTGATCCATACAGTTCATGTTCTATGATTAGTAACTTCCTGCAAATATTTTCTGCCTTTTGGAATATCACAAAAACTGGCAACTGTGAAGATCAGTGAAAAATCTTACTGACACATAGGCTACCAAATAATCCTTCCTTTAATATTGAATTAGAACCTTCTAGGATCTTCAGGGTATGGGAGCTGGAAGGAGATAATTTCATACAAACGGAAAGGTCCTTTAGAGGTCTGTGTCTTGAAGTTTCAACCTAAGTGGAATTATGGAGAACTTAAATTAATTTCAAAGTAAAACTAAAAGATGATTTAAAAATAAGACCTGTGTTGGTAAGATTATTGACTCAGGTTTAGGAACTAAGCAAGGGTTATGACTTTTTACCGGGGTGGCCGTCCGCAGCCTGCACTTCCCCACGCTTGCCCTTTTGCGGCTGTGGTTACTGGCCAGCACCTAGCTGGCTGCCCATCTGCGTTGCTCCTGCGCATGCTGTGTTCTGTTAACCATCTCCAGCTTTCCCCTTGGCTCCCTCTTCAGTCTTTCTGGCCATTACATGAGGCCCTCTTAACGTCTGTGCTCCGACAGCTCTGCCTGGCCTCTGTTACCTGGGTATGGGAGAGCTGGCTGGCAAATCATTCCATGGATTTAACAAACCCAGGTCTGCAGTTACCTAATCTAGTCAGCCCCGGCCTGCAGAAGACACCGTAATGGAACTTAGTGACACCGGTGCCTTTCTCAGCAGCCTGATGCCCTTGGTGAGCAGTGCGTCTGAGCCCTCCCGTGGAACAGAGTCCTCCGGTGAGTCTTCTGACTCACTGTGCACCGTTCTGCCCGCCCACTTCTGTCGGCATGGTTTGGCTGCTTCAGTCCGTGTTCGGTGGCGCCCGTTCCAGGTCTCACCCTAGCAGCAAGCTTGCCTATCTCCTGGGGTCCTTGCCAGAGTGTTAAGTCTGTGTCCTGAAAAGGTGCCCAAAGTTGATGAATTCTTACTCATCCAGTTTTATATTCCAGGCGTCTTGGTCAGGCACTGTCATCCAATCTCAGGGGTACTCCCCTAGCTCCTAGTTCAGGAGCCAATTCCTACCTAATTCCTTTTGCTATTAAATTTATCACTAGAATTTGATTAGAGTAAATTGTGTTGGTATACAAATACAGAAAAATATTTACAGAGCTTATTCCAATTGCTACCTAATTCCTTTTTGCTATTTTAATGTATAGTCTTTTTCTTTCCTTATTAGGCCCAGCACTTCTCAGCCAGATTATGCTGGGATTTAACACTCCATTATTGGCTGGAGCAGCCCATGGGAAGTGTGGCCTTGGCTTGAATATGATGGCTAGGATCATCACTCAATTACATTTCCTGCAATTCAATACCTGTAGATTTAAGAGGTACGTTTCGTCGGGAGGCTGAGGTGAGAGGATGGCTTGAGCCCAGGATTGAGACACAATCATGGCTCACTGCTCTCCAGTCTGGGTGACAGAGCTGGATCTCAACTCTTTTTTTTTCTTTTTTTTTTTTTGAGATGGAGCTTTGCTCTGTTGCCCAGGCTGGAGTGCAGTGGCGCGTCCTCAGCTCACTGCAACCTCCACCTCCCAGGTTCAAGCAGTTCTCCTGCCTCAGCCTCCCAAGTAGCTGGGATTACAGATGTCTGCCACCACACCCCGTTAATTTTTGTATTTTTAGTAGAGACAGGGTTTCACCATGTTGGCCAGGCTGGTCTCGAACTCCTGACCTCAGGCAATCTGCTCGAGATTTCAAGTGTGAGCCACCGCACTTGGCCCAGCTCTCAACAGGAACGAAGGAAGGAAGGAAAGGAAGGAAGGAAGGAAGGAAATTGAATTTTCATGGCTGCCATAGTTGTCAAATGGAAGAGCTGTAATGTGAACCAGGTGTCCAATGGACAGATATGACCAAAAGGAGTTGGCTGCTCTCTCTATATTCCTAAGCTCACTAGGGCCTGCCCCTAGCTTTCAGGATTAGATCAAAGCATAAAACTACTTAGGAATGAAATGAAGGTCCTCATCAGATCCAAGCAGTGGGGGAAGATTGAGCAGAAACTTGACCAGCACATGGTCAAGATAGGCCAGTGTTAGATAAGAATAGACCAGGCTTATCCTGGAATTCTGTTCTTGGATAAAAAGAGAATGCCACAGCAGGGAGACCATGTCACTGATAGTCCTCAGCAAAGCTGTCCCTTTAGACAGCTGCCATCAACATGTGATGGTGACCTCAACTTCTGTGCGCAGCCATCATTCTGGGATCTTTGTGATATTCCTGAGAGTCACTGTTTTCCTTCTGGGTTGGACTTCTTTATATCCTACGTTTTCCTCTTTCTAGTTCCTTTGGCATTTTAACACATTCTTAACAGCTTCTTGGAAAAAGAGTGCCCTGGAGGTAAAATTTTTGGGATTTGTATGTTGAAAGTGATTATGCTAACCTTTGGCTAGACATAGAATTCTATAGTCAGTGGATTTTTCTTCATTAAATGGATTTGGATTTTTTGAGTTCTTCATTCCGGGTTCTGAAGGCACTCCTCGTCTTCATGTTCCTGGTAATACTATTGAGATAGTGCAAATCCATTCTGATTCCCAATCCTTTGTATGTAACCATTAAAATTTTTTTTTTCTGAGACCCTGGACAGTCTTTTTTCCCCAGTGTTTGAAATTGCACAACGATTTACCTTGGTGTGAACACATATCTTACGTGTTAGGTACCTGGTGGGCCTTTTCAAACTGGTGACTTGTATCTTTTGGTTCCAGGAAATTTTCTTGCGATTATTTTGTTTTCTTTTTTCTCTCTGTTGGAACTCCTATTATTCGTTTTTGTGTTTCTGGACTAGTCTTCAATATTCTTTTTCGTTTATTTATTTTATTTTTAGTAGAGAGAGACAGGGTTTTTACCACATTGGCCAGGCTGGTCTCGAACTCCTGACCTCAAGTGATCCGCCTGCTTTAGCTTCCCAAAATGCCAGGATTACAGGTGTGAGCCACTGCGCCCAGCCTGATGTTCTTATTTTTCACTTATTTTTCATCTCCATCTTTTTGTTCTCTCTGGTAGATTTCTTGAACTTTCTCTTTCAGTATTTTTATTGAGTTTCTCACTTCTGTTGTTTCAAGTTTCCAGTGGCTTGTTTTTGTTCTTCGAATGTTCTTTTCTAAATAGCATCCTGTTCTTGTTTCATATCTCTGAAGATAAAAGTGGTAGTTTATTTGAAGTTTTCTTCTCTTTGCATAATGTGTTTTCTCCGAGTTGCTGTCTTGTGTGTGTTCTGGTCTTTGTTTTTGTTAGCAGCTTTCCTCTGTATCTGATAAACCTTGGCTGTCAGTTCATAACAAACACATGCATGGAACTTGGCAACTTTAAACTTCATCGCTGGGTAATGTGGGAATCATCAACATCAGAATTTTGGGCATTTTCTCTTGTGCAGGCTTGATTCTTTGGAGTAGTCTTCAATTTTCTGCTTGGAGGCAAAAACATCTTGCTGCCAGTTCATACACCTTCTGTTTTACACTCTTTAGAAGGTAAATCTCTAAACTCCTGCTGGGATGGAGGGAGGCACTCAGTGGGAAAAACTGAGAGGGGATTTACAGCTTTTCAGACATACTTTACCCTAGTTCTCCTAATTTTAGTTCCTGTTCCTTCGCCCTCATTTCCAGAAGTAACCAGTGCTTTTTGAGGATTCTTTAGTCACTACTGTTTTGGGTTCAGTTTTCTAGATCTACTAGATTATTGCCACTAATCCATCTGCTTCACAGCTTCCAATATGAGCCATATTCTAGTAGTAATTAGACTTCTCATGCTTCATCTTCTGCCCTAATACTTAATATAGTTTAGCACAGTTATTAGATCTCTAATAAGAGTAAGTTCTATAAATGCTGGTACCAGAATATATGGAGATTCAGGCTTGCAAAGTACTGCAGAGCTAGATCTGACTCGTGTGCTCAAAAGTTCCAAGTTTACAGTAAGTAAAAGTAATTTCAAATGATTGTGAGCTGGTATTCATTCACTCAACAAATAATTAGTGAGCATTTTCCATGTGCCAGGAACCAAGGACACCTAGACAAGAAAACCAGAAAAAAAATCCCCATGCCAATTTCGGTCAGGATAATTTAAAACAATTTTTTTTTTTTTTTTTTTGAGACGGATTTTCACTCTTGTTACCCAGGCTGGAGTGCAATGGCGCGATCTTGGCTCACTGCAACCTCCGCCTCCTGGGTTCAAGCAATTCTCCTGCCCCAGCCTCCCAAGTAGCTGGGACTACAGGCACGTGCCACCATGCCCAGCTAATTTTTGTATTTTTAGTAGAGATGGGGTTTCACCATGTTGACCAGGATGGTCTCGATCTCTTGACCTCGTGATCCACCCGCCTCGGCCTCCCAAAGTGCTGG
>PVKV010036092.1:0-16012 GCA_004027835.1 Alouatta palliata
AGTCTGATGGGCTTCCCTTTGTGGGTAACCTGACCATTTTCTCTGGCTGCCCTTAGCATTTTCTCTTTCATTTCAACCCTGGCGGATCTGACAATTATGTGCCTTGGAGTTGCTTTTCTTGAGGAGTATCTTTGTGGTGTTCTCTGTATTTCCTGGACTTGAATATTGGCCTTCCTTGCTAGGTTGAGGAAGTTCTCCTGGATAATATCCTGAATAGTATTTTCCAGCTTGGATTCATTCTCTTCGTCACATTCAGGTACACCTATCAAACGTAGATTAGGTCTTTTCACATATCCCATATTTTTTGGACACTTTTTTCTTTCCTTTTTACCCTTTTTTCTCTAATCTTACCTTCTCGTTTTATTTCATTAAGTTGATGTTCGACCTCTGATATCCTTTCTTCTGCTTGGTTAGTCCGGCTGTTGAAACTTGTGTATGCTTCACAGAGTTCTCATATTGTTTTTCAGCTCCATCAGTTCTCTTATATTCCTCTCTAAGTTGTTTATTCTTGTTAGCATTTCGTCAAATCTTTTTTCAAGGTTCTTAGGGTTTCTTTGCATTGGGTTAGAACATGTTTTTTTAGCTCACAGAAGTTACTTATTACCCACCTTCTGAAGCCTGATTCTGCTTGTTTAATAACTGCCAAGAACCTTTGTGTAAGTCAGCCGTGCCCTAGTTGTGAGTCTTGGTGATGGCAGACCATAACTGAGCAGCCTTTCCAATGACGTTTTTTTGTTTGTCTGTGTTCACTGCCTTCTCTTCTTCGGCCTTCAATGCCTCCTGCCTTCAATACTTTCACTGCCTCCTCTTCCTCTACCCTTCCCCTCTAATTGCTTAGCTAAGGACAGATTGCCAAATGAGAGTCTAAGATCAAGTAAGTTGTAGATATGGCTCATTGATAAGTCATAAATGCATACGGTTACATATCTGTGCAATCAGTTAAAAATGGATATGCTCTGACCCTGAAAAATGAGCGTGATATTTCTCCCACATTAAATATTGTTCTGTGGTAGATTGTCTAAAAAGTATCTGGATGTTTGTGTACTTGGATTATGTAAATTCATGTATCGTAACTTTGACCTATCTAAACCTAAAATACCGATTGTGATAAGTAATTTAACAGGAGTGATATATGTGATTTGTATAGCTTATATCACTTGAAAAACCTCTCTGTGAAAGGTTTGCACTGATTTTTCTACAGAAAACCATGGCATTTGAGTCGTTACATTGATGTTATACTAGGCTCAAGGCTTAGGTCAGTTGTATTTAATAGATGATAAAATACCCAGGTATCTCGAGAGCTCATTAAAGTCCTTTGGTTGTGATAGGGAGCAGGTATTTTTTTTCTTGTTCCTCTAGTGCATTAAAGTACATTAAAGGAAGCTGTAAGGTTGAAGAACATTTGTAAGCTGCCATTTTTGAGCACTTGCTTTATGCTTATTATTATACAAAGTCACTTACGGATGCGGGTGTTGTAATGTTCAATATGCCGGAGAGTAAATGGAGACTTCGGTTTATACTTTGTCTTTAATGATAGTATGGGAGATGATTTTTCTTTCTCTGGATTATTAAAACTTGAACTTAATAGTGATAGAATGTAGAATTAATTATGTGCTAAGTAGATTAAAACTCTGTTAATCAGAGGTATGGGTAGAAAGCCTGACATTTCACAGTTGGAATATTAAACACATCCTAACCTGTCCGTTACATCTATGGGAAATCTTTCCAGCTTGTAGGAAATGAGTAATAGTTGCTCTTATCCAGTTTTAAATTTTGTTCCATATATAGTAGAGGTATCCTGGAAGATTCAAAATATATTTATGGACTAAATAAATGTTGTCAGGAAAATGTCAGTTTTAGCAGATCAGACATTAGGAAAATATTGCTACTAGTATGAATAGAAAGTAATGTAGACATTGGAGAATTACCTTAGGTTTACTGAGGACCTAAATCTATGTGTCTAATTAAAGGTTAAAATAAAAAGTCTCAGAAGTTGTATTAAAGCAGAATATAAAATGGAGCAAGACCTTGCAGCTGTTAGAGTTTGCTTTTCCTTTCTGCCACCTTGTTTTTACAGATTTCATTGGCCTTACCAGAGGTCAGTAAACTACCACCCTTAGGCCAAATTGAACCCAACTATTTTTGTAAATAAAATTTTGTTGGAACATAGCTATGCTCATTTATTTATATATCACCTACTTTCAGGCTACAGTTGTAAAACTGAATAATTTTGACAGAAAATGTGCAGCCTGCAAAGCCAAAGATATTTACTGTCTCCTCTTTACAGAAGAACTTTACTGACCCTTGCCTAGACAGTGATAAAAATAGTTCTTAAATGTTTTTGACTTCTATTTTCCTTTTCTTCTTCTTCCTGTTCTTTCTGTTCTTATAGCTGTATATGAACTCTTGTCGGTATTCAAGATATCAGCTTTCTGAGCATATGCCCTTGTCTGCCTCCTGTTGGGGTTCCCACCTCCTAACAATTAGTTATTTTTTTTCCATTTATGAGGCCAAGGATTTTTACTCATTAGATCAATAGGACTAGACGTCAGGAGTTATGTAAGTACTCAGGAATATACTCCTTGCTGTGTTACAGACTGATCACTATTTGTTTGCCTTTGGTCATTATGAAGAGTATAGTAATCTTCTTAAAATGTAGTAATGTTACTGATGATAAAGCTTTCAAATGTACAGTGATGTCTTTTTAAATATTGGGACCAAATCCCAATTTATTCTGAATAATATCAGGTTCCAGAAGAGGGAGTTTGAAGTATCTCTGCTAATGAAATCAGTTTTCATTTTAATTTATCTTTGATTTTTTACTTGTTGGATGTGAGGAGGGTATGAGGGTTAGTAACACTTTTCATTTAGTTCTTAATTTTCTTCTGTTCTATTCTACAATAAAGTTCTAATGATATATTGGAGCTGTCATTGTAATGCCATCACAAGAGGCTCTAGTATATAATAGCCAGAAAGATTAAGATGCAAATGCAAAAGGAACCATACAGAAATTTCAATTTGGAGAAGTAAGGAGTCTCTGATTATATTTGAATGGAAAGAGACATGTCATTATTTTTACCGTTTTTTATTATTGTTTTCTCTCAACTGTAACATGTATTTTCCGTAACTCTTACACCTTTCATTCCTTTCTTTTCATTGGTTGGTATGAACATTGTTTATTGTTCAACAAAATGTATGACCTTTAAAAATCTGACACTTTTGTATGCCCATAGACTACCATGTCTTTGGTAAAGATGAAGCATATCAGAGACTGTCTAGGATTGTTAGAATTCTGGTTAACATTCTGCCAATAAAATAGCCCTAACCTTAGGCATTTTTCTTGCTCAGATCTACCTGAGGTTGTTGATTTTTTATTTGTTTGAGTTGAGGATTTTTTGGTGGGAAGGAATTGATTTTTTTTTAATCTGAACCTTATTCCCTTGGAGTGGTAGCCAAAAAACTTGCTGCGTTCATGAGTATCAGGAATAGAAGTTATCTTGAAGCCACAAGTCACAACCGAAATAGAAAAGTTGCTGTTGTGTCCCATGTGAGATGGTTGATTACCTTTAAAGGACTAAAGACAAGATACATATTGTGTGTTTGGCTTTGTAACCAAAGGGCCTAGTGCCTACCTTTTGTACTTAAATAATGGAGGAAAATGAAAATAAAACTGAACTCTAAGAAAAAGCTTTTAAATATAAAAGAGTCTGTCCTGTATTCAAAGCCTACATACTACAGAGACTTTGAATAATCTCAAGTTTTCACTACTAGAGTTCATTTCAGGTAACTGTTATATTTTCCTTTTAAATAAGAAGATATAATGACATTGTTCTCAAGATTGAGATTGCTGAAAAAAGTTGGTTTACCATTTTTAAAAGGAACTTACATTAGCAAATGCCTCTGAAAATACAGTTATTAGTTTGCCAATAAATGAGTAGTGTTATAGTTGTGAGTTAAATATGCATTAAATGTTTTAGAATATGTTGAACTTAAAATGCAGTTTTAAGCTTCTATTTCTGGATAAGATGTAGTAAACACATCATACACTATATATATGTCCTCGCACCACTATAAAGAAATACCTGAGACTGGGTAATTTATAAATAAAAGAGGCTTAATTGGTTCACTGTTCCGCAGGCTGTGCAGGAGACATAGAGGCTTCTGGGGAGGCCTCAGGAAACTTAAAGTCATGGCAGAAGGGGCTTGAGATGTCTTACATGGTGGAGCAGGAGCAAGAGAGAGAGCAGGGAGGTGCTATATACTTTTAAACACCCAGATCTCCTGAGGACTCTATCATGAGAAAAACACTAGTGAGGTACTAAGCCATTCATGAGAAACCACCCCTGTGATCCAGTCACCTCCCACCCGTCCTTACTTACCTCCAGGACTGGGGATTGCATTTCAACATGAGATTTGGGTGGGGACACAGATCCAAACCATATCACTGTACTTCCTGCTAAATACAAAAAACAATCTTGTAATCTCTTGTTTTTTGTGTGTTTGTTTTATTTCCTATGTATCCAGCCACGGGTACTAGAGGCCTGCAGCTGGGAGCCCCAGTGGACAGAGAGAGAGAAAAAAAAGGCCCCATTTTAATGATATCTATGCAGTTGCAGGCAAATCATTTTGAAAGTGCCTCCATCCCTTCCCCAGGTGCTGTAACTATGGAGATTGTGCATGTAGCCCTGCCCCTCATACCTGTCCTGCAATAATGAGGGTGCCTCTACCCCTCCCACTGAATGCTGTTCCTACCACTCCCACTGGGCACTGCAGACATGGAAATTGTGGGTGGAACTGCAATAACAAGTTGGCAGCCCTCCTCAATGGATGTTACAGCCACAGAGACTGTGGGCAAAGCCCTCACCACCGTTTCCATCTCCTGAGCCTCCCAACTAAGAGTGTGGAGGAGGATTAAAAAGAGGGGAGGGAGTTAGAGAAAGGGACTTTAAAAAATCTGTGTTTGAAATCCTGGGCAGACTTCTTAGCATCACGTGCAAGAAACCGATCAGAATCAAGACAGAAAAAGGTTTTAGAATTGGGCTCCACTGTGTTATGCTACCCAGGTTTCAGACTGGCCTCTGAGTAGCCCAGTGGGGCAGAACAGAACAACACTAAAAAGACCCTAACAATTAAATTGGCATTTGAATCACAGGCCATAAAAGTTGGCTAAGGCATGCATTGTGAACCTAAACAATTTGATTGCCTATCAAAATAGAAAATTTAAACAGCAGAGTCTCCTAACATAATATTCATCATATCAAGAGCCAAGAAAATCTCAATTCAAATGACAAAAGATAATCAACTGATGCTACGCTAAGATGACACAGATGTTGGAATTGTCTGACAAGGATTTTAAAGAAGCTGTAATAATAAATATACTCCAGTTGCAATTGCAGTCTTGAAACAAATGAAAAAATAGAAAGTCTCAGCAAAGAAATAGATGATATAAGGGAGAACCAAATGGAAATTTTAGAACTGAAAAATAAAACTAAATTAAAAATTAGCTTAATAGTAAAATAGAGATGACAGAGGAAAGAAATGGTGCACTCAAATTTAGATCAATATAAATTATCCAATCTGAACAGCAGAGAGAATGAAGATTTTAAAAAGGTAAACAGAATCTCATGGGTCTCTGAGACAATAACAGAAACATCTTCATATTTGTATCATTGCAATTCCAGAAGAAAAAAAGTTAGTAGCAGTGAGAGATTGAAGAACATATTTGAAGAACTGAGAGACACAGGGAAGAAGCCAGTGAAGTCAGGTAGTGATTGGAGTGAAATGTCTACAAGCCAAGGAATGACAAGGAAGGCTGGCAACCACCAGAAGCTGGGAGAGAGGCATGGAACAACTTCTTCCTTAGAGCCTTCAGAAGGAGCCAACCCTGCCAACACCTTGATTTCGGACTTGTGGCTTCCAAAACTGCCAAGAAACCAGAAGGCAGGATGAGAATCACCACTTTTGAGAGCCTTCAGTGGACCAGAAGCTGGAAAGGCCAGATACTCACTTTCCTAGCACCTTCCCTGTCTTGTATCCCCTCTGCTAGGATGGCTGTGTGATTTGCCTGGTTGATTCAGTATAAGGGGAAGTTGTCTGGTGGGAACATCAGAGAAATGTTTTTCTTTCTAATAAAAATGGAGAGCACACAAGAAAAAACACTCAGTGTTCTTCCAGCCTTTGAATATGGTGTGAGAAGCTTGAGAGGACATGGTGCCTGGAGCTATTAAAACCATCTTCTGACCATGAGGCATTCAGATAAAAAGTTAACATTCTGAGGCTAGTGAAGAAGAGACTGGCTGGAAACAGCAAAACTCCTGGGACTGTCCTCTGATTTTCTCATTAAGTAAACAATGTGTTCTTAGGGTTTAAGCACTTTTTTTGAGAACACAGCCAAAAGTAATCTTAACTGATGCACAAGCCAGGTGCCTGACACAATGGGATTTAATATGTATTTATTGGATAAAGGAATAAGAGAAAGAATGAATGAAACTCCTACTTCTACCATATCTACTTGTACTGCAGCTGTCCCTGACTGTTAACAAGACCTCATCTGGAAGACTTGAAGGCTGGGCTGCAGTCATCTGAGAGCCCATTCCTTCATTTGACTGATGCTGGAAGGAGCCAAACATCTGGAGCGTGGAATAGCAGGGGATCCTTGGGCATCTCTCTCTGTATTTCCGTTGTTTCCTGACATGGTCTTTTCAGCATTGCAACTTGAAGGTAGTAAGATTTTTTACAAGGTGGCAGAGGGCTCTGAAGGTGGTCACTTAAAGAAGCAGAGAGAGAGGGAGAACAGGCCAGGAGGAATGTGTGTCCCAATGTAACCTAGCCTCAGAAGTCACGTAGCATCACTTCTGCTCTGCGTATTGGTTAGAGCAGTCATGAGCCCCACTAGGTGGAAGAGGAGAGGTAGAGATCACCTCTCTTGATGGAGAGAGGATGGTTGTAGAAAAGCATGTGGAACAGGAAATATTGCCAGGGCCAATTTTTGGGAAAATCCAGTCTGCTACAGTGCCTTATACACATCTTTAGTGTCATATTCACCATCTGGATATCATTCATGCCTTTCATTTCTACCCTTCTGACTGAAGAATGCAAGCACCTGGAAGTTTTAGTCTGTGGTTATTAACTTCAGTACCTCTGATACCTTCATAAAGATATGTTTAATAAATGCCTTATTCTGTGTTTAATAAATGCCTTATCCTGAAGAAAAAAAAAGAAAATATTGAAGAAATGACAGAAAACTTCCTAAATTTGGCAAACCTACATATCCAAAAAGCTGGGCAAACTCAAGTATCAACCCAAAATTTTTCACCTAGGGAAAATACAATGAAGTGAGAAAAAAACATTTTGGGATGAAAGAAAATTCAGAGAATTCATTGCCAGCAGATTTGCTGTAAAAAAGGAAGCTCTTCAGACAAAAATGATGACAGAAGGGAATTCTGCTGGAACAGCAGGATGAAGAAAGTACAAATGAATAGATACAGGGAATTGCCTAATCTTCTCCTCTTGAATTTTTAAAATATTTGGTTAGAAGCAAAATTTCTAACAATGTCTGATATGATCCTCAATGTATATGAAGGTGATTTTTAAAACAACTATATCATCAAAGTGGAGAGAGTAAAGAAACCTAAAAAGTTGGAAGGTTTTCAAATTGGAAGGCATTCCATTTCAAATGGTAAAATTTTTGAGATGAGTAGATTGTAATAACTGTTATATAATTATCCCTAGAGCAACTACTAAAAATGCTCTATAGGCCAAGCATGGTGGCTTGCACCTGTAATCCCAGCACTTTGGGAGGCCAAGGCAGGCAGATCACATGATATCAGGAATTCAAACTACTAAAAATACAAAAATTAGCCAGGCATGGTGGCATACAACTGTAATCCTAAAAGCTACTTTGGAGGCTTAGGCGGGAGAATTGCTTTGAACCTGGGAGGTGGAGGATGCAGTTAGCCAAGTTCATGCCACTGCACTCCAGCCTGGGCAACAGAGCAAGACTCCATCTCCAAAAAAAAAAAGCTCTATAAAGAGATATTTTAAAACACTATAGAAGACTATACTTACCCGGATCATTTTGATAGTTCCTTAAAACACTATAGATAAATCAAAATTGAATACTAAAATGTTTCAGTTATGCACAAGCAAGGAGCAATGGGAACAAAAAACAAAGGGAGCAAATAGAAAACAATAAAGTGGTTTACTAAATCCCATGTCAATAATTGCATGAAATGTAAATGCAAATGATCTAAACATACCAGTTAAGAAAGAGAAAAAGGTTAAAATGATGGGAAGATATACCATGCAAACAGTAATCAAAAGAAAGATAGAGCGACTGTATTAATCTCAGACAGAGTAGACTTCAGAACAAGGAAAACTAGGAGACGAAGATATAACAATAATAAAATGATCAGTTTACCAAAAAGATATAATTGTAAACAAGTGCACTTAACAGGTCTTCAAAATACATGAAGCAAAAACTGACAGAACTGAAAGGAGAATGGACAAATATAGGTGGAGACTTTAACATTCTCTTTCAATAATTGGTAGAAGTATTAGACTGAAAACAAGTAAGGTCATTCATCATGACCAAGGGAGATTTTTTGCTGGGACACAGAATGTTTCAACAGACACAAATCAGTCAGTGTGATACATCATGTCAACAGAATGAAGACAAAAACTATTTGATCATTTCAATTGATGCTGAAAAAATTTAATAAAATTTAACATCCCTTCATGATAAAATCCTCAAAACACTGGGCACAAAGGGAATATACTTCAACATAATAAAAGCCATATGCAACAGTGTGACAACTAGTATCATACTGAATGGGGGAAAACTGAAAGACTTTTCTCTAAAATATGGAGCATGGCAAGGAGGCCCACTTTTACCACTGTTATTCAACATAGTGCTAGAATTTCTAGCTAGAGTAATCAGAAAAGAGAAAGAAATAACCGACATCCAAGTTAGA
Source organism: Alouatta palliata (assembly GCA_004027835.1). NCBI lineage: Eukaryota > Metazoa > Chordata > Mammalia > Primates > Atelidae > Alouatta > Alouatta palliata. Next base: position 8,973 of record PVKV010036092.1, read on the forward strand.
AAGAAAGAAATCAACTTATTCTTGTTTGCAGACTATATAGTTCAATATTTGGAAAAATCTAAAGACTCTACCAAAAAAAGTACTAGAACTCATAAATCAGTAAAGTTGCAGGTACAAAATCAACACACAAATATCAGTGTTATTTCTATATGCCAACAGTGAGCAATCTGAAAACCAAATTTTAAGAAGTAATCCTATGTACAGTAGCTACAAATACAATTAAGTAACAAATTAACCAAAGAAGTAAAGGATTTCTACAATGCAAACTATAAAACATTGATGAAAGAAATTGAAGAGAACATAAAAAATGGAAAGATATTCTGTGTTCATGGATTGGAAGAATAAACATTGTTAAAATGTTCATACCATCCAGAGTAATCTGTAGATTCAGTGTAACCCCTATCAAAATAACCAGTGACACTCTTCACAGAAATAGAAAAAACAATCCAAAACTTATATGGAATCACAACAGACCCCGAATAGTCAAAGCTAACCTGAGCACAAAGAACAAAACTGGAGGAATCACACTGCCTGAGTTCAGATTATACTACAGAGCTATAGTAACCAAAACAGTGTGGTACTGGCAGGAAAACAGACACATAGACCAATGGAACAGGACAGAAAACCCAAAAACAAGTCTATACATCTATAGTAAACTCATTTTCAATAAAGGGAAATGAGTTTAAAATTGGGGAAAGGAAAGTCTCTTTAATAAATGGTGCTGGGAAAACTGGATATCCATATGCTCAGGAATGAAATTAGATGCCAGTCTAATTTCTTACCATATACACACATCAAATCAAAATTAATCAAAGACTTAAATATGAGACTTCAAACTATGAAACTACTAAAAGGAAACATTGGGGAAACTCTCCAAGACATTGGTTTGAGTGGGTAAAGATTTCTTGAATAATACCCGATAAGCACAGGCAACCAAAGCAAAAATGGACAAATGGAATCATATCAAGTTAAAACCCTCTGCCTTCATGGTAAAGAAAACAGTCAACAAAGTGAAGAGACAACCCATAGAATGGGAGAAAATATTTGCAAACTGCCCAACTGACAAGGAATTAATAACCAGAATATAAAAAGAGCTCAAACAACTCTTTAGGAAAATTTGATCAAAAAATGGGCAAAAGATCTGAATAGATATTTCTCAGACAGAAGAAGACATACAAATGGCAAACAGATATATGGAAAGGTATTCAGCATCACTGATTGTCAGATAAATGCAAATTTAAAAAATTGACAATGACATATCATCTCACCCCAGTTAAAATGGCTTTTACCCAAAAGACAGGCAAGAACAAATGTGGAGAAATAACAAATGTGGAGAAAAGGGAACTTTCATACACTGTTAGTAGGAATGTAAGTTAGTACAACTACTACGAAGAACAGTTTGGACATTCCTCATAAAACTAAAAATAAAAATTGAGCTACCATATGATCCAGCAACCCTGCTGCTGTGTACATAACAAAAAGAAAGGAAATCAGTATATTGAAGAAATATTTTGCACTCCCACATTTACTGCAGGACTTTCCACAATAGCCAGGATTTGAAAACAACCTAAGCATTCATCAGTAGAAGAATGAACAAAGAAAATATGTAGTATCTATACACAATGGAGTACTATTCAGCTATAACAAAGAATGAGATCCTGTTATTTGCAACAACATATATGGAACTGGAGATCATTATGTTAAGTGAAATAAACCAGGCACAGAAAGACAAACTTGGCATGTTCTCACTTATTTGTGGGAGCTCAAAATTAAAACAAATTGAACTCATGTAGATAGCAGAATGATGGTTACCAGAGGCTGGGAAGATTAGTTCTGGGGGACAGTTGAGGGGACATGTTAATGGGTACAGAATATAGAAAGAATAAGACCTACTACTTCACAGCACCGCAGGGTGACTAAAGCCAACAATAATTTAATTCTGCATTTAAAAATAACTAAAAGAGTATAATTGCATTGTTTGTAACACAAAGGATGGATGCCCCATTTACCCTGATGTGATTTTTCATGCATTGTATGCCTGTGTAAAAATACCTCACATATTCCATAAATATATATACCTCCTATATACTCGCAAAAATTAAAAATTAAAAAAAACCAATGCAAAAAAACAAAACAAAACAAAAACTTTTGATTTACCAGTGACCCTGTTAAAGAGGATGAAAGAGAAGCCATAGACTGGGAGAAATCTTTGCAAATCATATGTCCAACAAAGGCATGTATAGAGAATGTATTAAGAACTCTCTAATCTCAATAGTAAGTTACAATCTAGTTAGAAAATAGGCAAAAGTCTTGTACAGACAGCTATGCAAAAGACATATACCAGTGATAAATAAGCACATGAAAAAAATGTTCAAAAATTATTAGCTATTAGAGAAATACAAAAGACATGATGAGATACAATTATTCACCTATCAGAATGGCTAAAATAAAAAATGCCAAGAATGTGGAACAACCAGCTCTTTCATACATTGCTTATGAGAATGTAAAATGCTACAGTCATTCTAGGGAACAGGTTAGTGGTTCCCTATAAACATACCATTACCAGTATGATCCAGTAATCACATTCCTGTATATCCTAGAGAAAACCCATATCCACACAGAAACTTTACACTCATGTGTATAGCATCTTAGTGTGTAATAACCAAACAGTGGAAACAACCCAAATATCCTTCAATGAGTAAATAAACTGTGGTATAATCCACATGATAGAATGCTTCCTAGTAATAAGAAATTAGCTATTATAAACAAGTTGGATGGATCTCCAGAGCATTGTGCTGAGTGATAAAAAGCCAATGTAAAAAGGTTAACTACTATCTAATTCCATTTATAATGCTCTTAAAGTGACTGAATTGTGATGGAGAGCAGGTCAGTGGGTTACAGAGATTAAGGTTTGGGGATGAGTCGGCCTCTAAATTGGAAGTATAAGGGAGTTTCTTTGTTTTGATGGTACAGATTATATCCTAATTGTGGTGGTTACATGAGTGTATACTTTAGAAAATCTGAGTGCTTGTGAAAACTGGTAAAATCTTAAAATGTCTATAGTTTTGTTAATAGTATTGTGTAATGTCAGTTTCCTGATTTTGATAATGTACTATGGTTAAGGGTTAAGTAATATGTTCTCCTTGGGGAAAACTTTTTGGAAGGTGCACCATGAAGTTCAGTAACTCTCTGTAGTATTTTTGCAGTTTATTGTGGATCTTAAATTATTTCAAAATGAAAAGTTAAAAAAAACATACAATGTCAAAAATTGTTTTAAAATTAATTTATTATACTTTAAGGTCTGGGGTACATATGCAGATCATACAGGTTTGTTACATAGGTATACTTGTGCCATGGTGGTGGTTTGCTGCATCCATTGCCCCATGATCTGCATTAGGTATTTCTCCTAATGCTATCCCTCCCCAATCCCCCAACCCACTGCTGTTCCTCCCCTAGCCCCTCACCCACCAGGCCCTGGTGTGTGATGTTCCCCTCTCTGTGTCCATGTGTTCTCATTGTTCAATACCTACATATGAGTGAGAACATGCAGTGTTTGAATTTCTGTCCTTGTGTCCATTTGCTGAGAATGATGGTTTCCAGCTTCATCCATGTCCCTACAAAGGACACGAACTCATCCTTTTTTATGGCTCCATCATATTCCATGGTGTATATATGCCTTATTTTCTCTATCCAGTCTATCACTTATGGATATTTGGGTTGGTTCCAAGTCTTTGCTATTGTGAACAGTGCCGCAATGAACATATGTGTGCATGTGTCTTTATAATAGGACGATTTATAATCCTTTGGGTATATACCCAGTAATGGGATTGCTGGGTCAAATGGTATTTCCATTTCTAGATCCTTGAGGAATCGCCACACTGTCTTTCACATGGTTGAACTAATTTACACTCCCACCAACAGTGTAAAAGCGTTCCTATTTCTCCACATCCTCTCCAGCATCTGTTGTCTCCAGGTTTTTTAATGATCGCCATTTTAACTGGTGTGAGATGGTATCTTAATGTGATTTTCATTTGCATTTCTCAAAAGACCAGCGATAATGAGCATTTTTTCATATGTTTGTTGACTGCATATATGTCTTCTTTTTAAAAGTGTCTGTTCGTATCCTTCCCCCGTTTTTGATGGGGTTGTTTTTTCTTGTAAATTTGTTTAAGTTCTCTGTAGATTCTGGATATCAGCCCTTTGTCAGATGGGTAGATTGCAAAAATTTTTCCCCAATCAATATCGTGAAAATGGCCTTACTGCCCAAAGTAATTCATAGATTCAATGCTATTCCCATCAAGCTACCAATGACTTTCTTCACAGAATTGGAAAAAACCACTTTAAACTTAATATGGAACCAAAAAAGAGCCTGCATAGCCAAGACAATCCTAAGCAAAAACAACAACAACAACAACAAAGCTAGAGGCATCACGTTATCTGACTTCAAACTGCATTACAAGGCTGCTGTAATCAAAACAACATGGTACTGGTACGAAAACAGAGATATAGACCAATGGAACAGAACAGAGGCCTCAGAAAGAATACCACACAACTATAACCATCTGATCTTTGACAAACCTGACAAAAACAAGCAATGGGGAAAGGATTCCCTATTTAATAAATGGTGTTGGGAAAACTGGCTAGCCATGTGCAGAAAGCTGAAACTGGATACATTCCTTACACCTTATACAAAAATTAACTCTAGATAGTTTAAAGATTTAAACATGAGGCCTAACACCATAAAAACTCTAGAAGAAAACCTAGGTAATACCATTCAAGACATAGGCTTGGGCAAGGACTTCATGACTAAAACACCAAAAGCAATGGCAACAAAAGCCAAAATAGACAAATGGGATCTAATTAAACTTAAGAGCTTCTGCACAGCAAAAGAAACTATCATTAGAGTGAACTAGCAACAATGTTAAAAATTCTTGATGATTAAAGAGAATAAAATGAACTGGTTACAGTACTCTTCATTGAGGTAGTTTGAGAAAGGTGGTCTTGAGGTATTTTTTTTTCCATTAAAAAAATAATAATAGCTGGGGATTCCAAAAAAATTCATGCTCAGCTAACAGTGTATTTTTCATATATGGCTAGCTGCATGGAGAAATGAGATAAAGACTCTGTCTTGGAGAAGAGGTATCCAGATTTGACATCTGGTCTAATTGTTCTTGATGGTTTGGTTTTAAAGTCAGTGAATAGACAAGTGCTGTAAGTACCAGTACTACCCAGAATAATGGTACTTTGCAGAATGGAAGAACCAGCAAAACGGTGTCACTTAAATTCTGACTTTTATTTAAAACAAAACATTTGCAGCAGCTTTTGCACGGGAACAGTTTCAACCATTGTTTCCCTTTTGCAACTACTTCATCTTTTACACTTGATCTTAGCCAAAAGGCCAAGAAGCGATAACTTCATCTTTTTAATCCTGTATCATAACATAGGGCTAACCATTCATAGGCATGCTTTTTATTCCTTTTTCCCTTCTACCCTCTTCTTCTACCTGTTTCCCTTTCTGTCCTCTTCTCTTGTCCTCCTTTCTTCCCCTCTATTTTCCCCCCAGCTCTCCTTTTTTCTATCTTATTTCTTCCTTTCCTCTTTTCCCTTCTTCCTTTTTTAAAAAGAGTACCTGCTATATCATACTTGATGATATGTTTTGAGTAAAGAGAGCCTAATGAATCCTGTCAACTAAAATGATGATGGAGAACTTTTCTAAAATTCAGTCTTAATTTTATAAGCACACTTTTATAACCTCAACAGTTAAATTGGTTCTGAGACCTGGGAATCAGGGTATAAACTTACAGAGAAAAGTTGAGGTGCTTGAGAAGATACATTTTCTGTGCATTTATATAGGATTGGCAGAAGCTGGCTCCTCATGTAACTTAACTTTTCTCCTGTATCCTTGGAGGTAGCTTTATTTGCATTATATTCTTCAATGAGAGTATGTGTCATTAATTATCTGCCTTCCCTTTGTGGCCCTTCTGGTAGCAGAAAAATATTACCAAGGTTATTCAGATGGGCGAGTCTCTTGAATCTAAGTTGAGGGTTTTCTAGAGACCACCTGGAACTCCCAGAGATAAAAATAATGTCTTAAAGACTCTCAATGGAAGAAATGCCCCATATTTGTTTGTTGCTTTCTATTGGATTTATGGAATTTCCATTTTTAAAAAACAGCTTTAAAGCATTCAATAGAGACTTACAAGTAAAGAGCAAAAGTTTTTAAAATGTATTATTTTAAGTAAGCTAAATATGGCTTTACTTACCAAGATAAGCTTTCCTGTTCTGTGACTGTATAGTAACTATCTGCCTTTGCTATAATCTTTCATTCTATAAACTCTGTATCTTGGTATCTTTCTTAAGTTTCCACTCTTAGATTTTACAGAATACCCACAGGGAAATTGATTTCCTGAAGCACTTGGTAAACTACTTGGGCCTGAGTTACTGTGTTGTCCTTACTGCTTGGAACAGATTGTTCTTTGCTAGCAGGGTGGAGAGGACACCTTAGTACAGTCTTAATTTTGCTATGAGAATATTCTTGTTTAATTTGTTAAAAGACAATAATTTCCAGTCTTGGCTTTCAAAAGTGAGAATGCTTTTTAATTGTCTCTTTCATGATTATTAACTGTGCCCGGAGTCTTCATTTTAATTACCACAATGCAGTACTTCAGTTTTCTTATTTGCTTCATGACCTTTTCTCCTTGGTTTTGAAAATAATTTTAGAGAAATAAAATCAGATTGTTTCTAATATAATGAAATGTTTTTGCCACACTATTAATGAATACTTTCTTCATTACCAACACAAAGCTAGATACTGGAAATCTTTTTAAACAAACAAATTAAAAACTGTTTAGTCTCCTGATTAGAGCAGACAGAGAGCACAGTAAAATTTAACTCACCTGCCCCGACCCATTTTTTTGGTTTTTACTGAGCTGTCTTCATTGGAAATGGGGGCTATCTTTGACTTTTCCAACAGAAGGTATTTCCTAGAGAGGAGCTGGAAGGATCTGCTGGGGTTCTCATTCTTTTTTTTTTTTTTTTTT
>PVKV010036093.1:0-16003 GCA_004027835.1 Alouatta palliata
GTGGTGGCAGCGTGGAGCCACGCGGATCTGCCCTCTGCTCTGGTGCACAGGGGCACGGGACGTGGTGGCAGCGTGGAGCCACGCGGATCTGCCCTCTGCTCTGGTGCACAGGGGCACGGGGCGTGGTGGCAGTGTGGAGCCACGCGGATCTGCCCTCTGCTCTGGTGCACAGGGGCACGGGGCGTGGTGGCAGCGTGGAGCCACGTGGATCTGCCCTCTGCTCTACTCCGAAATCTTTTGCTTCTTTTCTTGGCTACTAATTTTTTTTTTTTTTTTTTTTTTTTTTGAGATGGGGTCTCACTCTGCCACACAGGCGGGAGTGCAGTGATGCAATCACAGCTCACTGCAGCCTCCATTTCCTGGGCTCAACTGATCCTCCCGCCTCAGCCTCACAAAGTGCTCAGCTTGCCGGCATGAGCCAGCGCACCTGGCTTTTGGCTACAGTTTTAAAGTGTATGGTTTGTTTGTTTCCTGAGGGGATTATTTTTCTAGTTTTCCCTTTCTATTCTATTAGGGACTGGGGGTGAGACACTCTGTGACTCTGCTTAATTTTGCTGTCTTTGACATTTTTTTGAATGTCCATGAGTAGGGACAAATTGTAGTCTCATAAGAATGTGTCTGATTTGGGGAGCAGAACTCACTCAGCAGTGACCACCCCTCCTGGCACAGCACAGCACCCCCGGCATTCAATAAACACAGTGACTGAGATGAGCAGATGAGTGTGGGGCCTGGATGTCCCATGTGGCCTCTCTGCAGAGCTGGACCTGCAGCCCAACAAGACTCCTTACGGGTGAAGGGTCTGGGGTGAGTCCCTGTCCCTGGACAGTGAGGAAGTGAAGGCCATGGGGTAGCATCTATCCCCTTTATTGGGGGGAAGCTGAGGCTTCTGGGGGCAGCACCTGTCCCCAGATGTCCCCAGACAGGTGCTCTGTTCCTTCCTTCCCATATACCCTGGGCCACCCCTGTGTCCTGAGGGCCTGTGGACACCTGGCTACTCCTGTCATTTATCCTCCCCCAGGTACAGGGCACCAATGCCCACACAATGAGCCAACCTGCCCCTGACCACCACAGCCTGAGAGGAGGTACATAACTCGGGACACCCCCTCCTGGCATTGCTGCCCTCCTACCGGAGATCCTCAGGCTGTGACAGAAAGGAGCCAGCCTAGACCTTTCCATCATTTCATGTAGGCACCAGCCTTGCCGAGGTCCCATGGGGCAGAGCGGCTGTCTGGGCCTGGCCTCTGCTCCAGCCTGGCATCCCCCATGCCAAGTGTGGCCCCAGGAACAGCGCCACAGGCCGAGATCCCAAGGTTCACCTCTGGCTCTGACCTCAGGCTCTGGCTTCTGGCTCTGATCTCAGGCTCTGACCTCTGGCTTTGACCTCAGGCTCTGACCTCAGGTTCTGACCTCAGGCTCTGACCTCTGGCTCTGACCTCTGGCTTTGACCTCTGGCTCTGACCTCAGGTTCTGACTCAGGCTCTGACTTCTGGCTCTGACCTCAGGCTCTGGCTTCTGGCTTTGACCTCTGGCTCTGACCTGTGGCTCTGACCTCTGGCTTTGACCTCTGGCTCTGACCTCAGGTTCTGACTCAGGCTCTGACTTCTGGCTCTGACCTCAGGCTCTGGCTTCTGGCTTTGACCTCTGTCTCTGACCTCTGGCTCTGACCTGTGGCTCTGACCTCTGGGTTTGACCTCTGTCTCTGACCTCTGGCTTTGACCTCTGGCTCTGGCCTCAGGCTCTGGCTTCTGGCTTTGACCTCAGGCTCTGGCTTCTGGCTTTGATCTCTGGCTCTGACCTCAGGCTCTGACCTCAGGTTCTGACCTCTGGCTCTGACCTCAGGCTGGGTGCCTGGCTGGTCCCTCCCCCAACAAGAGCTCATAGGGGAAATGATTTCCTTTCTGTGTGAACTCAGGCTGGGTCTGGACAAGCCAGGAGGAAGTTTCCTCCATACCTGTTTGGAGGCAATTTTTTTCATGGAACTGGCAGCCCGGATCAAGAACAGTGACTGGCAACTGACAAAATCCCGGGTCTTCCAGGGAAACAAAACAAACATCCGAGTGCCTAATGGAAGTTCTGGTGTCCTGGAGGGTGTGGCTCGAGGGCCCCTGGCATCCCGGGGCCTCTGCTCACTCAGTAGCCAGGGTTTCCAGCCACCTGTCCCTGTCCCCAGAGACTTGGGCCATTGTAACTCTGGAGGGAACTTGCCCAAAGCTCAGCCAACCCGCCACCGCCAGCAAGAGAAGGCAGAGGCTGCAGGACCATCGTAGATGGGGACACGCTGGCCCTCCCAGGCTGGCCCCACCCAGAGCTCATCTGCAGACACAGCCATGGGGTGACTTCCCAGGAGCCTGTGGAGGCTGCTGCTTTACTGCAAGGTGCCCCCGAGACAGAATTCCATGGTCTTGGTTGCAGCCTCCCCTGCAGGCCGCCTTGCCTCTCCTCTAGCTCTATTCTCTACAGAAACCCGGGCTCGTGGGCAGCCTTCAGAGCCCCGCATGCCTCCCGCAGGAGGGCCTGACTGGGGAGGAGACGATGAGCCGCTCCCCAGGTCAGTAGCGGGCACTGAAGCAGCCTCTCTGCAGACGCTGGGCAGCCGCAGCAACAGCGCCACCATTCCTCCTGCCGTGCAGCGTGGAAGACACGCGCGGATGAGCAACTTGCCCACGGTCACGCTGCTGCTGCATGGAGGCTGGAAACCAGACCCTCCTCACCACCGAGACCACGCTGCTCACCTCTGAGCGCCGCTCTGGCTCTACGCAGAGACGCTGGGGTGCCACATGGGGGATGAGTGGGCACACCCCGACCAGAGTGCAAGCTGCACCTCAAGGCTCCCAGCACCCCACCGGGCCGGTCAGGGCTGCGGTCTACTCAGTATGGCCGGGCTGGGAGGACCTCCTGGGGGCTCAGGCTCCCTCCAGGAAGGACTTGGCCACACACTGGTCCTTCATGAACAGTTTTCTCATGAAATGGACGGATTGGCTCTGGGCTGCAAAGGCCAGCGCATGTCGGAAGAGGCGTCTCCAGAGCTGCCCCCAGAATGTGCCCAGCAGGAAGACACAGCAGTGCCGCAGCTCAACCAGGCATCATGGTCGAATGTGCAGAGGGGACTCCAGATCCCTGCAGGCCAGCCGGACCACAAGCCGGAAGCGCCCTGCATCCAACCAGACGCCTGGAGCAGGAGGATCGGAGCGCAGACTGCACTGAGAACAGGGTCGCTTGCAGACAGAAAGCAGCGCAGAGCCTCGCAGAGAGAGCTACACCCCACACCAGAGCAGAGCGGAGGGCCCAGGGTCCCGCTCTCAACAGGGAGCCCAGGCTACCAGGGCAGACGTCCCTTGCAGGTTTCCAGAGAGAGGGGCCACACCTTGGCAGCTGGGTGTGCTCAGGCCCCTGCTGCAGTGACCGCTCCTCCCAGCTGCTCCTCCCAGCTGCTCCTCCTCAGCCCCAGCTGGGGATCTGTCACCCTCCCAGGCTGGCACCTGGACGCTCAGGCCACTCAAATCCTAGGTGGTCAAGAGCGAGCCCTGCACGCCATACCACAGCTCCAGCAGATAGGGAGATGGGTGTGGAGACGCAACGGGAGGGCTTCTGAAGGGGCGTGTGTTACTGGGGCAAGACACAGTCCCTTTCCACCCGCTGTGGAATTAGCTCACTAACCGGCCTGCTCTGTGTGGGGTGCGGGGCCTGCAAACCCCTCAGCCATGCCTCCAAGGGCCCTCCCTGCAGGCACGGCGCTCAGGGCCGTGGAGTGAGCCTCAAGCCCAAGGATTTCTCTGCAATCACCAACACCCCACATCGTGCAGGGATCAAGGTCAACGCTGACGGATGCGCCCTCTCCAGCTCATCCTAGTGACTCCCTTTGTTGTCCATATAGAAGCTCAGAGTTCAACAGCTGCTGAGGCCGGTGCAGGACCTCCCTGAGGTTCTGTCAGGCACACTTGCACGCACGGGTGCCCAGGTCTGCTAAATGCACTTGCTGCCTCTGGTCAAATTTTGGGGAAAGTCGGAGTGAGGTTCCTGTAGTCAGGGAGAAGACCAGGTGACCCTGTGTTGGAATTGTCCACCACATGTCCCTGACGCCCTGCATATCTTCTCTGAACCTCAGGCTGCCTTTGGTGAAATGAGGACGAGGGCCAAGCCTCCCAGGGTTGTCGGATGGAGTAAGGGAGCCCTGTATGAAGTGCCGGGGCAGTGCCCAGGAGAGGGAAGCCCAGACCATGGCAGGTGGGTGCTGTACCTCCCGTGGGACTCCTCAGTCCCACAGCCCGGTGCTCAGCAGGTAGTGGGTGTGGCCAGTGGGGTGGGATCCCGAGTAAGGACCTGGGATCCGGGCTGCAGTACGGCCCCCTCCTCATGGTCCCTGGTGACCCAGGCCAGGCCGCTGGGGTCGGTCCAGCCTGCTCATACCTGATGGATATGCTTGGGCCAAGGCCCTGGGCATCATCTGGCAGCAGCATCCGAGGCTGGGAGGACCAAGAACTCATACCAGTATAGCCCTGTACCAACGCAGGGGCCCAAGGCCTGCATTCCACACAACTCCCAGAGCCCCCAGGGACGGAGCTCCCAGGGCCCAGAGAGGAAAATGGCTCAGCCACTGTCCTGTGCACCTGCTTTCTCCATGACCTGCTGGGCTTCCTGCAGCCACTGCCAAATGCCTGAGAGAGAAGCTGCAGACAGGGAGGCCGCTGCTACCAGACACAGCCAGGGTGGCCCCTGCCCCTCCACAAGCCCCGCCCTCCCTGCCGAGACTCAGGCCTCCAGGCCCAGGTCCCATGGGCCCCTGCCCGCCATACACCAGCCTTCCTGCTGCCCTGCTCCATGCAGTGAAGAAGGACTATGTAACAGGCCAGCCCAGCTCCTGTTGCCAGGTGGCAAGAGGGGTGACGGCTCCAGGAAGTACCGGGGGTGCCTCAGTGTGCCCACCACAGCGACGTAACCTGCGGGGCCCAGTGCAAGATGAAAACGGAAGGCTCTTGTCCAAAACCCGTTGACACTTTCAGGACAGGCATAGCTGAACATGAAACCAAGCATGGGCCTATCTTCAGCATGGGCACGGGGTGAACGCGGAGGTCACAGGTGCATAGGTGGCCCTGCCCTTCAAGAGGTCCTTCCAAGGCCAAGTTAGCCAATTTACATCCTTGGGCGGTGAGGTGGGGGAGGTAGGGGAGGTGGAGTGGGGGGACAAGCTCTGTCGTCACTACAGCTGTCTGAGCAAAAGTCTAAATATTCAACTGACTGCAGCAAGGTTCAGGATTGTGCACAATTCTTACAGGGAAATAGCAGCTCCTTTCCCCCAACACTTAAAGAGCTGGCAACTCCTGGGCCCTGCCCACACATCCCTCTTCCCAGCCTCAGCCACAGCCTCCAGAGAGTCAGGCTGCTCTTCTTCCTCTGCCCCCCAGGCCCTGTTCGGAGGCTCCCTGTGGTCTCACTCAAGGCTGGCTCTGCAGCTGGGTCCTGAGCCCCAGGCGACAGAAAATCACCAAGTCATCTCCACGGCCTCTGCTCCAGCAGTGGCGATGGGAAAGTGGCAGGATTTCACAACGCTGCACTTACTTGCCCTTGTTCAGGGTCTACAGCCCGCTGTCCATTTTGCAGCTGTACGTGGAGTCGCTGGAAAACCAAATGTAAAAAGCAGCAGGCCAGCCGGAGCGCAGCTGTCAAGGCTAAAAGCCCCAGCCGTCTTGAAAGCACGCGTGCACGTTGGGACCCGGATCCTGGCTTGAGCCTCCAGCATTCCAAATACAAGGACAAACCAGGGCTTGCAAAGGCGGCTCAGATGCCAGCCTAAAGATGCAATGCGGTATGTCCCTTCATGTGCCACAAATCCAGGCCTCCAGTGGGTCTGGGACAGAAAAAACTAGAGCCAACCAAGGTGGCCCTCCCTGCTCGGGGACCTCCGTTGAGCCTAGCGCCGTCGCGGCCCAGGCAGGAGCCGGGGAGGCCTCTGCATTGATTTCACAGGGAATGGGTTCATACAAAGATAAAGCAAGCAGAAGGCTCTTTACTTCACACGCAGGGTCCCAGGCATTGCGGGCACCCCTTCCCCCCGGAGTCCCCAACCCTTCTGCTGTTGTGCAGGGCCCCATGCCTTGGGCGGGCCTTCTCACTGCTCAAGTTCCGTGAATGCACTACCCAGATGTTCTCCTTTGGGACGGATGTATGAAGCTCATCGTGACCACCAGGGCGTCAGGATTTTAAGGTAAAATCAAAGCAAACCAACTGCTGATGGGGCGGATTCTTCCAGCGCTGGTGCAGAAAGAAGCCTGGGGCAGGAATGGGCGCCCGCGTCTGTGTCTGAGGAGTGACAGCCACGGCGTGGAGAGTGGAGCGAGTCAGAAGCCGGAGGGTCAGCTTCAGACATCAGACCCGCCTGGACTGCAGCTGCCCAGGTGTTTGGTCAAACATGATTTTTGGGGTGTGTCTGTGGGGTCTCAGACCAGCATGGGACCTGGTGGATTCGGAAAGGGCGAACTCTAAAGACAACTTTAGAGTCATAAGCATTTTCTTTTACTTGCCCAGCGTGGGCAGGCATCCTCCAATCCGTTGGGGGTCTGGAAAGAACAGAAAGGTGGCTGAAGGAAGAATTCCCATTCTGCCTGTTTTTTGTTTTTTTTTGAGACAAGGTCTTGCTCTGCGGCCCAGGCTGGAGTGCTAACTCCTGGGCTCAAGCGACCCTCCCACCTCAGCCTCCCAGGTATCTGGGACAAAGGCGTGTGCCACCATCCATTTTTTTCACTTTTTGAAGAGATAAGGCCTCACCTATGTTGCCCAGGCTGGTCTCCAACTCAGCCTCAAGGGATCCTCCCACCTCAGCCTCCCAGAGCACTGGGATAACAAGGGTGAGCCTCCGCGCCTGACGCCACCTCCTGAGGCCGGACACGGGTCTTCCCTCACACTGGAACTTGGACCACTGGCTCTCCCGGCTCTCCAGGCTCTCCAGCCTACAGACAGCAGATCTTGCGGGTTCTGGGCCTCCAGAATCACATGGGCCAATTCCTGATCACAACTGTCTCCATGACTGTACCTCCTGCCGGCCCCGTTCTCAGGAGAACCCTGACTGAGGCTGAGCCTGGACCCACCGCATTCCAGCTGGGAGACTGGGGGAAGTCCCACCCTCAGACCTTATGTACCTGATGGGAGAAAAATCAGGCTGCTCCCACCTGCAGCCAGGCTTGCTGTGAGGGTCTAGGGAGGGGGCGCCCCTCAGAGTGGGCTCACGAAGCGGTGGCAGAGATTTAGAAAGGTTTCCAGTCCTCGTAGCCCCTCCGCCCGTGCTGTGTGGCCCTGGTCATCCCTCGGCAGCACAGGCTGGCCCTGTTCTAAAGAAGCCGAGATGCGTCTTCGACCAGCCGGACGTGTGCCCCCCACTCACAGCTTCCTCAGAGATCCCTCAGGCCCCCGAGTCCACAGCGGGCAAGTCCACCAAGCTGCCTCCTCGGGGCACGACCTTTGGAAATCTGGGGGTTCCTCCCTGCTACGCGAAGACTCTGTCTTTAGGCATCTGAAGCGTAAATGTAAACACTTACTTTCCCACTGTGTTTGAACCTGGTGCCCTCAGTGTAGACGCCCCACACGGGCAGCGCTGGTGCATGCCACGCTGCCGCCAGTGCAGGTGAGCGGTAGGCACGCATCTCGCTGTGTCCCTGCGATCGGCCGTGCGGACCACTCTGTGAGGCTGCAGCGCCATCCGGTGCCACAGAAACACCGCACAGCTCGACGCTGTGGTCCAGGTAGGTGCCTGTCTGGCTGTGCGATCCTGTCCAACGATTACGGGCCGCTGTTCCCACTGCTCCCACGACTGCTTCAAAGAGGCTTCGAGTCGGCGTCCCACTGGCCACCCGCTGGCCAGGGCTTCCAGTACATTCTGCGTCAGCCCCTGGTTCCTTTGTCAGGTAGTTACTGAGCTTGGAGGAGTACAGAAGGGCCCTGCTTCAGAGGATTATTGGCTTTTGAAGTGAAAAATCCTAAAACAATGCTGACACTTCCCGTTCCAGCCTCATCTTTGAGTCTGGATTTTCGCTGGGGCTCTGTGGCCCTTTCCTGCAAACATCTGACCACAAGACATCAGAGGGACAGGCTACTATTGAGAAGAAACCCTGCATCGACGGTGACAGAGGGCCACACGCTCCTGTGCCACCCACGCTCCTTCAGCACCCTCGGCTCCACAGTGCGGCCCATGCTGGGCAGCCCTGTCCCACAGATCCCTGGCCAGGTCCTCCTCTCGCCACACCCTCCCTGGGTCCCCTCAGCACCCAGTGCAGGATGTGGTGGACACCGAGGCGCTGAGTCAGAAGCAGCCACAATGGAGGGACGGCAGGCGTGGTCACATCAGCCGTGAAAGGTTAGGCCCCTTTAACAAACAGTGTCTAGAAGATTCTAACGGCAAGTAAAAGAAAGTGCATATGACTCTAAAGTTCTCTTCCTTTTCCTTCCTAAAATTCCTAAATTTTAAGAAATGATTAGAAAGTATTTGTGTAATTTAACAGGGGAAGCAGGCCAGAGGGGTTTACCCAGGCCTGGGCCCGAGGCGCACAGAGACCTCCGGCCTGGCCATCCCCTGGGCAGCAGGAAGGACAGTGGGACCCAGGGACGAGTGGGGTCCTGCTGACACCTGCCCAGGCTCCTGCCTGGCTCTGTTCCTCTCTGGACCTGACATGGGACACATCCCGTGGCCCCTTTTCCTTGGTCAGCACTGTGGCATGGGTCCTGCGGTGTGGACGGCAGGGCTAAAGGCAGCTGCCTACAGCCCCACACCCACTCGAGGTCTGCACAGAAGCCACCCTGTGAGCCCAAGGGATGAACCGCCACACGTGTGCCACGCCTGCTCACAGAGGGCCGAGAGCCAGGCCGCATCCTGGGATAAGGACGGTGGGGCAGGCCTGCAGGCCCAGGGACATGAGAAGCTGCACAAAGGGCCGGGCGGGAGCCATGGAGCTAGGCAGTGAGGAGGGGGTGCAGCGAGGGGGCTGGCAGGGTGGGGGCCAAAGCACAAAGGGCTGTGAAGGCAGAGTCGGGGGCCCAGGAGAAAGGAGCAGGCCTCCTGGACAGAGGTGACGCTGTTGTCTGTGCAAGGTGAAGGGTTCCGGAGGCCAGCGCTGTGCGGCCCGCAGCAAACCCACTCCCACTGGACCGCAGGGCGCCAGCTGTGAGGCTTTCGGCTCTCCCTGGCAGGCAGTGGGCGCTCTCCTGCAGGCCCTATCATGAGACCTACAGGTGGGAAGAGCCTGTGTACACCAACAGCTTCCGGGTACCCCTGCAGGGCTTTCTCTGGTTTTCTTGAACTTCCATGATAGACAAAGCAGCCTCCCCTCTCTTCCTCAAGAGGCTTCCCTCCCCTGGATGGGCAACACTGTGCCGGGTGTGGCTATGGAGACTACCCACCACCACACATGGGACAGCCTGTGTCCACCTCTCTCCATGGAGCGCACAGCATGGAGGCAGGGATGGGCCTGGGCCAGCGCCCTGGAGGGTGCAGCCAGCCCACGGCAGACACGCGCTCTGCTGAGCAAGCTGGCAAGGCCGGGCTGCCCACAGCTGCCAGAGAACGCAGGACACAGCTGCAGACACCAGCCCCACTGCTCCACACCTTCTCTGAGGTGGAAGGTCCGTCTCTGCGGTGGGTAAGACCCTCAGTGCCAGCCGCCTGGGAGGTGAGGAGAGGCTGAAGGGCCAGCAGGGCCTGTGGCCACCAGTCTCCACAGTACCTTCTTGTCGGCCCGGGGTGGGGACTATGGTAGAGAGAACAGACCCAGGGACGGCCTCGTCCTGATCCTCGGCTCCTGGGACGGTAGACCTCGGGTGGCAAAGGGGCTCAGCAAATGGGGTTGAAGATCTTGATGGGGGTTTCCTGGCCTGAGTGGCCCAATGTCCACACAGGGGTCCTTGTAAGAGGGAGGCAGTGAGCCGGCAGAGAGGAGCCGTGACCACGGAGGCAGAGGGGAGGGTGACTGAGGAGGGTCACCACGAGACCACCTACACAGGCGGCCCCCAGAAGCTGGAAGGCCAGGAAACCGTTTCCTTGCAGAGCCTGTCGGAGGGGCCAGCCCTGCTGACACCGTGCTTTGCAGCCTCCTGACCTCTGGAACGTAGGAGAATAGATCCGTGCCACTTCAGCCGTGAAGCGCATGGCAGCTGCTGACCGCAGCCCTAAGAAACGGCTCCATGCCGATCAAGGCTCAGCCCCAGGGAGGGTGCCTGAGGGTGACCTGAGCATGGCGGTGCTGAGGCAGTCAGAAGCAGGAGGGCTTCTCAACCCACCAAGGCCCATTTCTCAGCCTGCAGAGGAGCCCTGGCGCCTTCTCGGAACCTCCTACAGCTCCGGACACTCGGGGTTTGCTCTCCGGCCCCTGCCTCAGTTCCACTCCCTTCCACCTCCTCCTGTGCCCTCTTAGGTTGGAAAATGCAGTAGGCACCATGAACGTGAGTAGCAGCTTGTCCCAACCACAGGCGGCCAGGCAGAGGCTTGCCCTTCAAAGGCTGGACACTTCAAGGCTGTGCCCATGGGGAGACAGCACAGCAAAAGCAGGTTCTTCAGGAACCACAAACTTAAAACGGACTCCACCTCCAGCCCACACGCTGGCATCTCTGCAGGAGGGGCGAGGCAGACGACGCCCCCCGCCACCTCAGGACTGTGAGAGAGCGAGGAGTGGGTCCACCTGCTGGGCTGGGCCGGGCCGGGCTGAGTGACCTCCTCAGGGCAGTGAGAGTGGGTCCACCCCCAGGCTGGACTGAGTGACCACCCCAGGGCTGTGAAAGCGGGTTCTGACGGCTGGGCGGTGACCACCTCGGGGCTGTGAGTGGGCTCCACCCACAGGCCAGGCAGGGTGGCTCCCATAGATGCCACTCTCCTGCGTCCCCATGCGCTCCTTCACCAGCTCCTCTGGGGAAGCCCCCTCAGAGACCCTGGTGAAGCTCCCTGGCAACCAGCTTCCCGAGCCAAGGACACTCAGGGACAAGCTCGCCGTAAGGAGGGAAACATAACGCACTGCTGAGCAGCAGCAGACGGTGCGTCTTCACCCATTAGACATGCACAATTTTATTACTTCGTCAGATGCAAAAAAGGGGGAGCTGTTTTATGTTAACTCAATAGTCTGAGGTCTTTCAAGTCATTTCTCACCAGCTAAAAAATGCCATTAATTTATTGGTTTTCTCACTGCTAACGAACAGCTGGATTGTGCCAGACCAGACCCATCTATGCTACCCCGACCGGGTGGCACGCTGGCAGGTGACGACGGATTGCTAGCGCTGGTGACACACACTGGAAGTGGGAGTCGCGCGTGTGACGTATCACGGCTGCCGTGCAGCCACCAGACCCACCGCCGCCCTGGACAGCAACGTTCGCTGCCACGAGCGGTTCCTCTCGCCTGCTTTTTGCCATGGGGATTTCCAGGCAGCTGGGATTCTTTCTGCGTCTAAATTACATTCTCTCAACAAGACTGATTTTTCCCCTTCACAGAAAGGATTCATTTTAATTTGGGCTTTGGCTGGCGTAGATCACGTTATTCTCAAATTTTATTTCAATAGAAATGAATTTATTATATTTATTCACTAATAAGCCTTCGTGTGAAGTATATAAATACTATAGATAGAAAATATGTGAAAACTTTCCCAAGTTGAGTGTCTGAGCCACCTCAAAATGCTGGGGGTGGGGAGGGCGAGGTCTGCTATTCCTGCCACAGAACACAAAGGGGCCAGGGTGGGTGGAGAGACCACGAAGGGTCGGCTGTGCAAGGTCGCACAGCCAATGCAGGCATTTCCACTCTCAGATTGGCACAGAGGTTTCTAGAGAAGGACCATGACAAGCCGTCCTATGGCCAGCACTGGACTCTGCGTTGTCCTGAGCTGAGAGCTTGTCCTCATCAGGGTCCTGGTCCACAAAGAACTTTTGGGAGCTGTTGCAGAAAGTCCAGCTGTTCAGTGGTCCAGACCCACTCCCCGTTTTCCTAAGGTGGCTCTTGGAGAACCCGGGACACGGGGGAGGCACATGAAGCTAAAGGCTGAATTCAGACCCACACCTTGCCAGATGCCCATCCAGAAGGGGCCTCCGTGTGTGGGTTGCTATTGGCTGACTTGGCCACAAGGACTGAGAGGGCCGCAGGAGACAGACCAGGGCAGGAGGGAAAGCTGGGGCAGGCCCAGGGGGTGGAGTCACAGGCTGGGTTCTCAGGGAGCGGTGGCTGGAAGCTCCAAGCCCAGGGCCGGGGGCTGATGGACTCCGGCTTGGGATCCTGATGCTGCCTCAGCTGTGGGCATGGCTCTCGTCAGGTGCGACCTCGCTTCAACCTGAGACCAAAGCAGGGCAGGGCAGCAGAGCCCAGAGTGGGAGACGGCACAGGCTCTGTGTCGAGCCCCCCAGAGGACAGCTCTGCAGCCAGTGAGGCAGGGGCGACAGTAGGGGCCAGCTGGCTGGGAAAAGGACAGGAAAGGAGGTAAAAGCTGCCGAAGAGAGCCGGGTTCTAGGCAGTGGCTGGGGGTTTCTCAGTGGAAACGTACACCAGGCGATTCCTGGTACACCCATCCCTGGCTCCCAAGAGAAAGATCTGTCTGGAACCCACCCACCGATGCAACCCGTCTGTCAGGAGCTAGTGGCGCCGAGTCTCCAGGGCTCCAGCACCTGCACCCGGAGGTGGGGCCAGTCATCCCACCATCACACGCAAGACGCACAGAAGCCAAAGAAAAAGTCTGACTCACGATGCGATCTTCTCTAGAACGAGAAGACGCGAGTGGCCGTGATCACACACAGGATGAAGCCATGACCGACTGCTCCTCTGGCTACAGCAGGGGTAGAACCAAGGCGTGGGGCCTTGAGCGTGGGGTCCTGCCAGCTCCACTCACTGTCTTTCGGGTTCTCAGATTTGGACAACAGGGCTGTGCGCTGCCTGCTGCAATACTGGGAAGGAAAAGCCTCCTGTGCCTGGAGGCCGGGCACTGCTCCTGGAGTCAGAGGGTCGAGTGCTCAGCACCAAGCTCGCCTTGTCCCAGGAGACGGCGGAGCGGTGGAAACGCACTTTCCAGCCTGCTACAAGTCACAGCCACCTTTCTGTTCGTGCTTCCTGAACAGAACAAGGCTCAGTGACAGGCAGCGGGAAGTGTGGAGACGAATGCGCTCTTGTCCCAGTGGGAGAGCGGCGTCACAGCGAGCTGGGCAGCAGAAAACTCAGGAAAACTCAGGCTCCGATGGGATCAGGCTCTCTACCTACCTGCTTGTTCTTTCCTCATCCCCATGCCGTAAACCCTGCCCAGCCAGCTCGGCCCAGCTCTGCGGACACAGACCTTGCCAAAGTCACATCGACAGTCACCGCAGGTCCCCCTCTCCCTGACCCGGCCCGGCCACCTCACTCCTTCCCTCGCCTCCCAGGCCCTCTGCACTCTCCTCAGCTCTCTAACACCCACAGTGGGCTCTGCTGGGTGCCCTGCAGTTCAGACCAGACCCTCCTCACACCTGACACCCCCACTCCACCGTGGGCTCGCCGGCTCACAGCCGTCAGCTTCTGCACATGCTCGGCCCCGTCCGGGCTTCCGCCGGGCCTCACTCCTGACCGCCGCCACATCCGCGCCGTCGCTGCTGCGGGTCCCGCGCCGAGATGCTGCCTAGGATGCAGGAGGCCCCATCAGCATTCACTGTGAGAAACCCACACCACCACTACGGGGAACATGCCACAGGAAACGGCCTTTTAAAAATTAAAAGCTGGGGCTTTTAATGTAATTACCAGGCATAGTCTCATTAAAAAACGTTTATTCAATGAAGCTATGTAGCACTAAAACGAGCACTTCCCAAAATGCAACCAGCAGCTGGATGTAACGAGGGAACTTCAGAATTTTAATTTAAAAATGAAAAGTGTTCACTTGTGAAAAATTGACTATTAAACTCATTTTCAAATTAAGAATTTTACAACTATACGTCTATAGTATAAGCAAGTGAGCAAACTTAGTCACAAGCTTAAAGATAAAATCTGATTGTTTCATTTGGCTTCCTACTGGAAGAACCCTTAAACCAGCCTCCTTCAAGCACCTGCAGCCAGGGTGAGCCGGGGGACAGACATTTTTGGTGGAATATTTATCACTCGGAGAATAGCACCACTCTTTTTGGGACAAGTTCTTAACTGGAGCTCCCCAGCCTCCTGGAATTCAGGTGGGGATCGCCAACATCCAACCTAACAGAGCCCGGCATTCCAATGGGGGAGGACAGAAAGGCTGGACACTCTCCTGAGAAGGGGCTCCTTTCCCCACCGGAAGCTCGCGTTTCAAGTCACAGATGTGTTGCTGTTAAAAGGTATTTTGCTTTGTACAATTCGAGAGTATTAGAAAATCCTAGCAATGCAAGGTAACTACTAAGAATCACCTTCTCTGTTTTCTGTATCGTGATTTTCCTAAAGCAAAGCCTCAGGTTCCTGGCTTCTATTTACATCCAGATATAAAGCCCCAGCTCACTCGGGCACCTGCTTCCACTCGGAATTCTGGCCAGCCAGGGGCTGCTGCCTACACAAGCTTTTCTTCTAAGAGCCCCAGCGTACGACAGTCTTCGCAGCTTTCCCTCCACCGCTATTTTGCCAAACCCCGAAATCTTGCAGATTTGCATCCAGTGTGAGCACAGGCTGTTTCTTCCCAGAAAGTAGCTGCCGGGTTGCTTCTTTGCGTTGACACGCACATTGCTAAGAACAGCCAATCCAGAAAGCTATAATTGGTAAGCAGGACACAGAAAGATTTAAAGCCAATTACTGGCCAAAAAAAATGGGACAAATGTCAAGCCAGACAAGCTTCTTTCACTTCTGCTGTACTAGAGAAACCAACATGAATTCCACGGAAGCAGCGTAACTGAAAGGCCCTGGGTCCACTCGTGGCCTGTTCTTGCTGGAACATCTGGGCAGAAAGCGGCGGCTCCATCGCAGCCTGGAGCGTGGGGCTGGGGAGCTGCTGCTGCTCCCCATGCAGGCGACCCCGCTCTGCTGAAGTGCTCCTAAGTGGCTGCCTGTAATTTCCCCTAAGAAGCTCAATGCTCTTAACTGTTTGGTTATAATAGTTGATGGAACAGAAAGATATGTTGGGAAAAAACAAGGACTTTCTCTTCGATACCAAATTCTCATGCCTGTAAACACACGCCCGTGTGGATGAAATCAGACACCAAACACACCGCGGTAGCAACACGACCGCTTCCTGATCTCCACTGAGGAGTCTAACACGGAATCTTCGAAGTATGTGACCGATTCTGATCCTGGTTTCTCGCTGTTGTTTTAGGTGCAAGAGCTTTTGTGAGGCGGACCTGTGTACCGCTCTGGCATACGGAAATCGGGGCAGCTACTCGCCTCCTCCTGAGGCTTTCAGTTTGGAGAGAAGACGGACAGTGCTTCTTCGTGCCTCTGCTGAACAGGCATATCATTCAAAACACCAGAAAAATGAAACAGATGAACGTCCTCAGCACTACAAATTACACAATTCCCACTCCATCGAGGGAATGCAGCCACACAGGGTCGGACTCAGGCGCAGGGACCATCAGAGCCCCCGAGTCCACACCAGGCCCACACTGAGCCCTGCGTGGCTGCAGAGCTCTGCCCTTTGCAAGGGCAGTCCTGACCACAGGGCAGACCTGCCCTCTCACTGCTGACTACGCTACCAGTGCAACCACCAAGGCTGAAGGAAACAGCTAGCTCTCTGCAGCCAAAGACATTAGCAACAGCTAAGATAATTAAAGACGTTTTTCTTTTGCTTTCCTCCCCTCCTTAATGCGTTTGTGAGGTGCTTAGAGCAAAAGACACTCCATGACTGGCCCAGTGCCCAGCTGCGCTTTCATTTAATGATTAAAGCCGTTGGTTTCTTGGTGAAATGCGAAACTTCAGCCACTTAAATCTGGACTCCAATTCAAAAACTGCTGGGAAACTTTATTTTCAATTATTAAAACAAGGAAGGAGGCAGGGAGGAAGGGAAGGGAGGAAAACAAGGACAGACAGAAGGAAGGAAGGGAAGAAGGAGGGAAGGAGGGAGAGAGGGAGAGAGGGAGGGAAGG
>PVKV010036094.1:0-16010 GCA_004027835.1 Alouatta palliata
AAAGCACTAAAAAAAAAAAAAAGAAAAAGAAAAAGAAAGAAAGAAAGAAAAAAGAAAAACAACAACAACAAAAAACTGCTCTAGCCAAAAAGCACAGGGGAAAAAAAAAAAAAAAGAAAGAACCCAAAACATCTGATGCCACACATGCACCTTGCAAAGACTGAGTAGGGAACCTAGACTTCTACTCTCAAGATACTCTGTAACAAGATACTCTGACTTCCCTGCCAGGATAGTTTCAGGAAGACTATGAAGGGAGCCCAAACTATCACTGCAGATGGCATTGGTAGGGTCCCTGGAGTCAGGAGGGGAACCTGAATTTCCAACCCCATACTCAGAAGTAAAAACATACTTGTTAAACTACCTGCTGGGCCAGTGTCAGAGTAGGTGTAGTAAAGTCAGGACCTTCACTACTACTCGCCTAACAGGGCCAGCTCTGCCTCTGTGGTGTATATGGAAAGCAAATGGAAACCATTAACAAAGCACCCCTATCTCTCTTATAGGGGTATAACAGAGGTATAAAAAGGTGGCTAATAGGGAGCCAGAACTCCCCATTCACACCTAACCATGAGGAGCAGCACTTCCACCCAGGTGTCAGTGGAGGGGAGTGGGAAATCTGGATTCCCATGCCCTATGTGGCATAGCAAAATGGCACACTTGCCCCCCCCATGCCAGGGTGCTATCAGAAAGCCAGCTAAAACAGGTTTAAATAAGATCTAGAATCTCACAATAGATAAAATCACACATTTCAACGGAAATTCAGTAATCATAACCAGGAAAATCTCAAATGAAAAAAGACAAGAACATGACAATGATGTCAGAATTATATAATACATAAAGCAGACATCATAAAAATGCCTGAACAATCACACACTTGAAACAAATGTGTAAGGTCGGTTGCCTCGACAGGAGCTCGGACATGCCCATCCCTCTCCCCTCCTGGAAACTCCGCACCAGGATCTGCACTCAACACTAACCTCTGAACTCGACACCCGCCTCTGCACTCGACACCCGCCTCTGCACTCGACACTCGCTTCTGCACTCGACACCTGCCTCTGCACTCGACACCTAGCTCTGCACACAGACACCCCTGGCTGATGCAACCCTGGTCGGCTCTTGCACCAGAAAAACCTGCCCAATAACCTGCCAACCAATAACAGACTGCCCCCTCTCCATCCCACTCTCCCGCAACCAATTAGAAAACCCGGCCACTCCTTGCTCTCCCAAAGCTATAAAAACCCCTCCTTCCTGGAAGCCAGCGCAACTTCTCTGGCCCCCCTTTCCTGGACCATAGAACTTCACCCGGGAGCTTAATAAATTGGCATTTAATTTTCCCGTGCTGGCCTCAGTTTCCTCATTTTAAACTCGGCAATAATACTTACAAAATGAGATACAGTATCTCAGCAAAGAATTAGTCCAGACAAGACATTAGAAGACATACAAAATAACCAAATGGAAAGTATAGAATTGAAAATGTAACTAACATAAACTCAAATGGACAAAGAGTGGAAATAGAGGGAACAGAGGAATCAGTGAAATGCAATACAGAACAACAGGAATTACCCAATCTGTTACTGAGAGAGAGAGTAGACTGAAAATTATCCAAGAGAGTAGACTGAAAAAAATATAATGAAAAGACTGAGGAGCCTGTGAGAATGTTTCACCAGACTGAACATTCATGCCCTTGAAATCCTGGAAGGAGAGGACAAAGACAGGGCTAAAAAGGTACTTAAGGAAGCCTGGACAACATGGTGATACCCTGTCTCTAAAAAATACAAAAGTTGAAAACACTGTAGTAATAAAATTTCACATGCCAAAAACAAAAAACAAACAAAAAAACAAAAGTTAGCCAGTCCCGGTGGTGCTATCCTGTAGTCCCAGCTACTCGAGAGACTGAGGTGGGAGGATCAATTAAACCAGGGAGGTGGAGGCTGCAGTGAGCTGCGATCATGCCACTGCACTGCAGCCTGGATGACAGAGGAAGACATCCCCACTCCCTGCCACAAGGGACTTAAAAGTAGTAATTGCTGAGAACTCACCAAATTTGGCAAAAGACAGGTTCAAGAAGCTGAGTGAATTTAAACAAGACAACTATCTTCCCATCCACAAAATGTAACACCACAACACGTCATACTCAACTTGTGAAAATTAAAGACAAAATAAGTCTTGAAAGTAGCAAAATATCATATTTTAGGGGAAAAAAAATTAAAATAGCAGATTTCTTATGAGAAACCATGAAGACCAGATGGTTTTAAAAACAGGAAGGAAAAAAAAATTACAAATAAGAGAAACCAAATATGAGAAATAAGACCAGAAAGAATTGACATTTTTCAAGTGCTGAAAGGAAGAACTCTCAATCCCAAATCCTGTTTTCAGCAAAATGTGTTCAAGATTGAAAGAAACCTATATTAGTAATCGTTAGGGAAATGCAAACCAAAATCTCAACGAGGCCAGGGCGGTGGCTCATCACGGTAATCCCAGCATTTTGAGAGGCCAAGGCAGGCAGATCACCTGAGGTCGGGAGTTCGAGACCAGCCTGACCAACGTGGAGAAACTCCTGTCTGTACTAAAAATACAAAATTAGCCTGGTGTGGTGGCACGTGCCTGTAATCCCAGCTACTCGGGAGGCTGAGGCAGGAGAATAGCTTGAACCCAGAAGGTGGAGGTTGCAGTGAGCTGAGATTGTGCTATTGCACTCTGACCTGGGCAACAAGAGTGAAACTCTGTCTCAAAAAAAATAAAAAATAAATCTCAATGAGATACTTGACATCCACAAGAAAAAGGCCGTAATTTCAAAAAATTTTAAAGAAAAATAAGTGATGGAAAGAATATGAAGGAATCTGAACCTTTTTTTGTTTTTGAGACAGAATCTCACTCTGTCTCTTAGGCTGGAGTAACAGGGCACAATCTTTGCTCACTGCAACTTCTGCCTCCCAGGTTCAATGTATTCCCCTGCCTCAGCCTCCCAAGTAGCTGGGATTACAGGTGCCTGCCACGACACCTGGTTAATTTTTTTTTTTTTTGAGATGAAGTCTCACTTTGTCATCCAGGTTGCAGTGCAGTGGCACGATCTTGGCTTACTGCAACATCTGCCTGCCTGATTCAAACAATTCTCTTGCCTCCAGAGTAGCTAGGAGTGCAGGCATGCACCACCACGCCCACCAATTTTTATATTTTTAGTAAAGATGTGGTTTCACCATATTTGCCAGGCTGGTCTTGAACTCCTGACCTCAGGTGATCCACCCATCTTGGCCTCCCAAAGTGCTGGGATTACAGGCACAAGCCAACACCCCAGGCCTGAGAAATCTGAAGCTTTTTGCCTTGCCATTGGGAATGTAAAATGGTAAAGCCACTGTGGGAAACAGAATGCTGATTCTTTAAAAAGTTAAATACAGAATTCCCATATGATACAGTCATAGACAGTTTCATAAGAAACTATTTCATCAGTTTTTCATGCAAACATGTTAAAAGTTATGAGCGTGATTATAGAAAGATGCCCAATGATTATTATACAAATACTTTTGTGAGTTGTTTATATAGCCCATACTGGAAGTTTTCTTAGATAATAAAACATCCTTAAATAATCTCTGGGTTCATTACTGATTTTTTGTTTTGTTTAAGACAGAGTCTCACTTTGTCACACAGGCTGGAGTGCAATGGCATGATCTTGGCTCGCCGCAACCTCCACCTACTGGGTTCAAGTGATTCTCCTGCCTCAGGCCCCCAAGTAGCTGGGATTACAGGTGTGCGCCACCACACCCGGCTATTTTTTGTATTTTTAGTAGAGATGACTTTCCTCTGTTGGCTAGTCCAGTTTTGAACTCCTGACCTCAGGTGGTTCGCCCGCCTCAGCCTCCCAAAGTGTTGGGATTATAGATGTGAGCCACCACGCCCGGCCTTGTGATTATATTATCAAAGTTTGCTGCCCATTAATACATACTTTCTAGTTCTTCATATTCAACATCTATAAAACATGAATATATGTAATATGTATGAAAACAAAGTGGACATTGGATACAATGTTCTACTGAAATAGTACATCGCTATTTCATGATATAATCAGTAAATTAGGAGACAGGGCAGCACATGTAGTGATGCCACAGATACTTTTTATTTTTTTGTGGTAGCAACTGAAATGTCTGGAAATGCAAAATCAAACGGGAGTAGAATGTCCATGAGAATGTGACTCACATGCTCCCCAAATCTTTGGTGGATTGATGCTAGGACAAACATCCAGTTAGGCCATCCTCCCCACCTAGGAAAACAAGGTAAGCTTTAATGTTTGGTCACGAGTACAATTCTTGTTAGTCACCATTGTTTGCATATACCAGTATATAACTCACCTATAAATTCACTTTCAAATGACAAAATCCTTGGGTTTTCACAGTTCTAAGTTCTATAATTTTATCTGTTTTAGTTACTTTAATAGGTTTATCTCATCTATATTCTTTAAAAAATCTATATGCATAAATAAATTAAGGCTAAGTTCAACATTGTCTAGTCATTACAGATAAGGCTTTATTTATATATAAATGTACACACACATGTCTGCGTTTTCTGTATGCTACTTTCAAGTCTAAATTTTTATGCTTTTGTTTCATCACCTTGTTCATTTTTTGCTCTGAAATTATCAGAAAAATAAGGATTGACAAGCATGTTTCCATTTAATTGGCAATGGCTGTCCCTTTCTAACAGGCTAGAGGGCCTGTTTAATATTTTTAATGTCAAATACTTGAACCATGAACCATCTTCCAGTATATGCAGATATGGTTTATAGTTCTAAATCTTTTAAGAAGTGAATTTCAATTTCTACTGAATTTTATTAAAATAACTTATATATGTACTAAATATTGGTTGGAAATAATCTTTCCCAAATAGTACCTGTAATAATACTGTTCAAGTTGCCACTGAGCTTAGTCTTCTAATCAAAAAGATGCTGTGGAAGTCACTGTCTTAGCAGATTTCCAATTCTCAAACATCAAAATCTCTTTAGTAATTTATTTGGGACTTTCAGAGATTTACATTTCCTATGACATAGATTAAGGTATAAAAGGCTTATGCTGTGGCCGGGCACGGTGGCTCACGCCTGTAATCCCAGGACTTTGGGAAGCCAAGGTGGACAGATCACAAGGTCAGGAGTTCAAGACCAGCCTGACTAACATGGTGAAACCACATCTCTACTAAAAATACAAAAATCAGCTGGGTGTGGTGGTGGGAGCCTGTAATCCCAGCTACTCAGGAGGCTAAAGCAGGAGAATTGCTTGAACCCGGGAGGCAGAGGTTGCAGTGAGACAAGATCACACCACTGCACTCCAGTCTGGGCGACAGAGTGAGACTCCATTTCAAAAAACAAAAAGACTCCTATATTTTCCAATTTTACTCACCTATTTCCTTTCTCAATGTCCCTTTCTCTTCTATGAATTCTAATTCATTGATATTAAATAAGGTGCAATAAGCAATGGCTGAAAGTACCCCGAAAATAATGACAACTACAGGATTTCCCTCCAATATAAATTTGCCAGTTTTGCATTTAAGGGCTGACAGACAGCTAAAGGCCTTGTACATTTACTACATTCATATGTCCATAATCAACAGCCTTCTCACAATTATAAAACTGCAAGGTTTCTTTTTAGTAGAAATTCTCCAGTTTGACCAGTAAAGACCTTTCCACACTGATTGTGTTTAAAGCTGTTTCTGTCCAATCATTTCATGCAGAGAAAGGTCTGAGGTGTTTGGCACTACCTATTATAGCTGAAAAAAACTTATATACACATTTGGAATGAATAGTTCCAGTCCAAGTATAAATTCAACAGAAATCATACACACACACACACACGCACACACCCATGACATAAACAAGAATGTTTACAGCAGTATTTTTATTATTACACAAAATTATAAAAAATACAAATATCCATCAATAGGATAAATAGCAATATATTCTTAAAATGGAATAGTATGCAAAATGAAAACACACTACTGCCACATGCAATAACGTACAAATCTTAAAAACTGAGTGAAGGAAGCAAGACACAAAAGAATTCATGATGTATGAGAAAATATATACATATATATATAATTGAAAACATGCAAAAACTACTTTTTGAAGTTATAGGCTACGGAAGTGATAACTCTTAGGTAAGTAACAACTAACTGCTTTTTATTACAGAGTGCAATGAAGAAATATAGTTCATAAATATTTTCTCTTATGGAGATTAATGCTTATAATCATTTTGTATCTTATCTCTGCATGTATTATATAAGTATTTTTAAAAATAAACCATTTGAGTCAGTAGGAGGAGCAGTTGAAGACTTTAAAATTCAGCTTCATAGCTAATAGAGTTCAATAATGATGACACTCATTTTATATGCTAGTAAATAGTAGACAGTTATTCATTATGGTACTTTAAGTTAATAAGTATTATTAGACTTGTGATTTTAAATTACATTAACATCTTTCAGCATGCTTTTCTTTTAATAACTAAAGGTTTACAATAACTTGGAAAGAATTAACATTAAGAAACCACCTCATTTATTGCATTTCAATATTTTCTCCCTTGTGAGTTCTTTGATGGACAATGAGGTTTCTTTTATAACTGAAAGACTTACCACACTCATTACAAACATACGGTTTCTCACCTGTGTGAGTTCTCTGATGTACAATGAGATTTGTCTTCTGGCGGAAGCACTTTCCACATTCACTACATTTATATGGTTTCTCTCCCGTATGAGTTCTTTGATGATGAATGAGATATGACTTCCTGCTAAAGGCTTTCCCACACTGAGGACATTCATAGGATTTCTGCCCTGTATGTATTTTCTGATGTACAGTGAGGGTTGCTTTCTGACGAAAAGACTTCCCACATTCATTACAAATATAGGGTTTCTCCCCTGTATGAATTCTCTGATGTAGATTGAGATTTGTCTTTTGACTGAATGACTTACCGCATTCATTACATTCATATGGTTTCTCTCCTGTGTGAGTTCGGTGATGATCAATGAGGTATGACTTCATTCTAAAGGCCTTCCCACAGTGAGGACATTCATAAGATTTCTCCCCTGTATGTGTTCTTTGATGCGCTACAAGGGTTGTCTTCTGGCGGAAGGACTTTCCACATTCACTACAAATGTAGGGTTTCTCTTCATTATGAGTTTTCTCATGAAGAGCAAGAGTTGTCTTCTGGGAGAAGGATTTCCCACATTCATTACAAATATAGGGCTTTTCTCCTGTATGGGTTCTCTGGTGTACAGTAAGATTTGCCTTCTGGTGAAAGGATTTCCCACATTCTTTACAAATATAGGGTTTCTCTCCTGTATGAATTCTCTGATGTAAAGAGAGTGTTGTCTTCTGGCGGAAGGACTTCCCACAGTCATTACACTCATATGGTTTCTCTCCCGTGTGAGTTCTCTGATGACGAATAAGGTGTGACTTCAATCTGAAGGCATTCCTACATTGCAGACATTCATATGATTTCTCCCCTGTGTGTGTTCTCTGATGGTCAGTGAGGGCTGTCTTTAGGCGGAAGGACTTACCACATTCATTGCAAACAAAGGGTTTCTCTCCTGTGTGAGTTCTCTGATGATCAATGAGATATGATTTCCTTCTAAATGCATTTCCACATTGATGACATTGATAGGGTTTTTCTTCTGAGTGAATTCCCTGATGCAGAATCAATACTGATTTCCTGCAGAAAGATTTCCCACATTCATTGCATGTATGTTTTTTTTCAATATTGGTTGCTCTTCTCTTCTTATTATATACAGATGGGTTTTCTCCTCTGTAAGGTCTATTATGTGTAATCAGGCCCCCTCTTTTAAGGAACGATTTCTCACAGTCATTATATACAAATGACTGTGCTGGAGTTTCCGTTTTCTGATACTGCATAAGAACTTCATTATGACTGAAAGCTCTGCCACTTTGATTATGGGATTTGACTTCAGGATGAGTTGTCTCTTGTTTAGTACTGAGGAGTGATTTCCCATATCCATTATACTCACTAAGTCTCTTTCTTGCAGGATTTAGATTACTGATAATTAATTCTGAAACATTTTTCAAAATCCTTCCATGAGTATCATATTCAGGAGGTAGAATTTTGGAATTAACAGGGTTTTTGCCTAGAGTAAATGTCTTTTCACATATTTTACTTTTCTCCTTCACCAGTTTTTTGTGGTTGATGCTTATAAGTGATCTAGAATACTTCTCTCGGTGTTCCCTGAATTTTACTAAAAAGTCTTCGGCTTTCCAGTTTTCTTCTAGAAAAGAATATAATTGATAACAATTTGTGAATCTTCACACATTTACTATGCAAAGGAATTTTACTAGGGTCTAGCATATGGTGCCAAAAGAGACCCAGGACAAATCACCACTGGCTTGGCGGGTGTGCGGGATGGGGAACCAAAACAAAAACTGCTTCAGGGTGGAAAAGGATGAAAATGTAAGCAATCAACATTAATCCCTTTTGCATTTTGCACTCGAACTTCCAAGAGAAAGTGCAACCAACCAAGAAGTCAAAGAATGGTAGAAGAGGGATTGACGGTGAGGTAAGTATTCAGAAACAATGAAGTGAATCTATCAAAAGCATTAAAATGCACATAGGTTGGACAAGGAAAATTAGTAGAAATGTTTGTTTAGGGAAAATACTAGCTAGAGGAAAGATTGCTTTTGGAGAACACAGATCGCCTATACTTTTATACACACATCCCTAGATGACTGTGGTAAAACACTTCCAATTGATCAACATACCTCCTCTTTCTAAGTATAGTCATCATTGGTTAATTTAAAGTATCAATTCACTTTCTAGTATTTAGAAAAACAATCCTATAGTCCATGCTCTAATCCTCCATATAGGTGAGAATTATTTTCTCTTTTATGAAGGGAAAACTAGACAATAGCAACTTCAAAATAGATCAGAATATGTTCAATTGCTGTATTCAGATTGCTGCAAAATCCCTTCTTTTAGAATTGTCCAATAACAAAGCTCTCATGACCATCAATTACAACTAGTCCTCCTTTCAGTTGCTGACTCCATTTTTCAGATTTACGGAAAGACTGGCTTACATCCTTCCCCAATGCAGTAACGTTCTTTCATTCCAGTTTTTTATATGGTAGATCAGAATACCAATTTCATAAGGTAGATTCAACAATCTGGTCCTGGATCATACATTAACTTTAACTTTCATTTCTCTTATAAAAGTATAGCTATTTTTAACTTTACTTACCTTGCAATCATCTATATCTAATGAAGTAATGGTAAAGCTACACTCAAAAATCTATTTCTTCATTGAGTCCAATAACTCCAATACTAACAATGGAAGGAATTTTACCTGTAAACAAAACTATATTGTCTAGATTCATTTTTTATATTCTCACAAGTTTTCAGGGTTGTCCACATACCTGACAGATCTCACCTGTTTATAACAAGTAATTTTTGCCTCAGTTTGGCCTGACACTTACTGTCCTATACATACTTTACTTATGCCCAATAACACGCTTGTGCTCACATTCCTTTAATTAATTAGCTTGCTTTCCAGGCTTATTTCTATTTAGAGAATCTTCAAGGAAATCCTACTATTCCACAATCTCAAAAACCCTTCATGTATTCCCCCCACCATTTTAAGCTCTATTTTAAAATTTCAATATAATTATAGTCTAGAAAAACCATGTTAACAAATCTTTTAACAACCTCACACTTTGACATGAGTATTTCATGAAAAATGCAGACTTTGGCCGGACACAGTGGCTCACACCTGTAATCCCAGCACTTTGAGAGGCTGAGGTGGGTGAATCACTTGAGGTCAGGAGTTTGAAACCAGCCTGGCCAATGTGGTAAAACCCTGTCTCTACCAAAAATACAAAAAATTAGCTGGGTGTGGTGGTGCATGCTTGTAATCCCAGCTACTCGGGAGGCTGAGGCAGGAGAATTGCTTGAATCTGGGAGGTGGAGGTTGCAGTGAGCTGAGATTGTACCACTGCACTCCAGCATGGACAAGAAGAGTGATATTCCATCTCAAAAAAATAAAAAATGCAGACTTGATAGTAATACTTTCTCATAGAAATGAATATTTTATTGGTGATCTTTAAACTCTTTTGAGCTGGGCATGGTGGCTCATGCCTGTAATCCCAGCACTTGGGGAGGCCAAATTGGGCAGATCACCTGAGGTCAAGAGTTCCAGACCAGCCCGGTTAACAAGGCAAAACCCCATCTCTACTGAAAATACAGAATTAACTGGGTGTGGTGGTGCATGCTTGTAGTCCCAGCTACTCTGGAGTGTGAGTCAGGAGAGTCACTTGAACCCAGGAGGCAGAGGCTGCAGTGAGCCGAGATTGTGCCACTGTACTCTAGCCTGGACAACAAAGCAAGACTCCATCTCAAAAGAACCAAAAACAAAACAAAAAATCTGAGTTTACATTATCACTGCATAATCACAGGTAGCGTCTGGCAGAAAGCAGACACTTCAATCACAATCTACAGGGACACACCCTGAGTAGATACATCTAAAAGGAACTTGCCAGTACATGCTTTCTGAATGGATGAAAAGATATCTCCCTTACAAAGCTCCGTAAGCAATTAACACAGTAACTACCAAATACCTAACATGTTAAATAATACCATGGTAATGAAGGTTCAAAAGGGATCTTGTCTTTGAGAAAAAGAACCCCTCAGAATGCTTGATTCCCTCAAAAAAATGAAGATTCAAAAGGGATCTTATTTTTGCGGGAAAGAATCCTTAAGCATCCTTATAAATCCTTAAGCATAAACAAGAAGGGATGAAATTATACAACTGTATCCAAGAGTTGTGCATGTTTGTGTTACAGTCAGTAGTTAGCACAGGAATTCAGAAAACAAGTAAGGTAGATATGATGTACTGTAATCAAGGAAGAGTTCACAGAGAAATCTTGAGACTTAAAAGATATATAGTATAAAGAAGGGAGAACACAACATAATTAAAAGTATCTATGTGGTGACAAACCCTACATTTATGAACAACAATTAGGTGACTAGATCAAGTGGAAATTATCAAGAATTTTCTCCAAGAGAAAGTTGAAAAGACCAGATGAGGGCTTATTGTGACAGTTCCTGAAAGAAGAGAAATTTCAATTTCATATAATAAATGATTAAAAATAGCAAACAACTGATGGTATATTTTGTGAGGAAAGTAATAATATACCTTGAATAAATCCAGACAAAACATATAACAAAGACAAATGGTATTGCAGCAACAAACACATGAAATAAGATAGTTGTCACTTTGTATGATATCAGTGTGAAATGAGAATATGAGAGGATGTTAATATATTTCACAAGTTGATAAACATATCACAAGTTGTGAAGAGATCTGTAAGAAATGATAACAGAGACAGAAAAATCAAGTTTACTTTGTAGTAGGAACAAAATAATTTTGAATTAAATAATGGGAGGCTGGGCACGGAGGCTCATGCCTGTAATCCTAGCACTTTGAGAGGCTGAGGCAGGCAGATCACCTGACGTCAGGTGTTCAAGACTAGCCTGGCCAACACGGTGAAACCCCAGCTCTACTAAAAATACAAAAATTAGCTGGGCATGCTGGTGAGCACGTGTAATCTCAACTACTCAGGAGGCTGAGGCAGGCAAATCACTTGACCCCAGGAGGTGGAGGTTGCCATGAGCCAAGATCGTGCCATTGCACTCCATCTTGCGCGACAGAGCAGGACTCTGTGTTAAAAATAATAATAACAAGTAAATAATGGGAAAGAATTTAAGAGCTGAGAAAGCCAGTGATTTTCATTTCTGACACATCATCAGAAAATAGGTGAGATGACAGACTGCAGTATGCCTGACGAACCAGAGTGAAGGTAGGAGAAATGTGCTTTTTATGCTGACGTTAGTGCCATCTACATAAAATAAAGAGTGTTAAGTCTGAGAATGGATGGTATCATTACAATTGAACGATAGATTACATGAGGGCAGATGACAGAAATGAGACCAAGTGTCCAGTGAAACAATAAACATTTATTTAAAAAAGTAAAATTTGTTGTGACTCTTATATGCCAAGCATTTTTCAGGTGATATGGTCACAGTGGTGAAGAAAAGAGGCCAAGTTGTAAATAAGCATTCAAGGAATTAAGATAAGAATTAGTGTTGTTTTACCTAAACAAATAATTGATTGTAGGAATGAGGAGCAGCCATGTAAAATGAACCACAAAGGTTTAATGAAAGAAAATGGTAACTTTGAAATTATCAGCCCGGGTCGAGGTAAGTGAGTTCTAAAATTAACAGCTACATTTGTGGTGAGAAAGGGAACTTAGCTTAGAAAACAAACCTGAGGTGTTATGAAGGACAGGAAATGTTAAGTAAGTAAGGAGAGGACCACTAACCAATAATTTTCTTTTTAAGAATATGCTGAAGAATGCCTGAAAGAAATCTATCACGATAAGGCAAGGTAAGGACTGAGAATGCTGGAAAAAGAGACACAAATCAATAAAAAAAAAAATCTAAAAGAAAGAAGGCTTATGGTACATTCAGAGTAGCAGTTATCTATGATAATATGAAACAAACTAGGAAAGCACCTATTTGAGAAGAGTGATATACATGTTTTGTTTTTTTTGAAATGGAGTCTTGCCCTATTGCCCAGGCTGTAGTGCAGTGGCATGATCTCGGCTCACCAGAACCTCTGCCTATTGGGTTCAAATGATTCTCCTGCCTCTGGCTCCCAAGCAGCTACGATTACACACATGTGCCACCACACCCAGCTAATTTTTGTATTCTTAGTAGAGACAGGGTTTCACCATAATGGCCAGGTTGGTTTCAAACTCCTGACCTCAAGTGATCTCCCCGCCTTGGCCTCCCAAAGTGATGAGATTATGGGTGTGAGCCACCAGGCCCAGCCAGGGATCATGATATTTAAAAGTATGGTTCTGTTTTTGTTTTCAAGACAGAGTCTTGGCCGGGTGCAGTGGCCTGGGCAACAAGAGCGAAACTCTGTCTCAAAAAAAAAAGACAGGGTCTTGGCTCTGTAGCCCAGCCTGGAGTATAGTGGCATAATCCTAGCTCACTGTAACCTTGAATCTTTGGGCTCTAGTGATCTTCTCACCTCAACCTTCTGAGTAGCTAGAACTACACATAAATGACATCATTCCTGCTTTTTTATTTTTTTTAAGACAGGATCTTGCTCTGTCACCCAGGTTGGAGTGCAGTGGTGCAATCATGGCTCACCACAGCCTTGACCTACTGGGCTCAAGTGATCCTCCCACCTCAGCCTCCTGAGTAGCTGGGACTACAGGTGTGCACCACCATGCCCAACTAACTTTTGCATTTTTTTTGTAAAGATGGGGTTTTGCCATGATTCCCAGGCTAGTTGCAAACTCCTAGGCTCAAGGGATCTGCCCACCTTGGCCTCCCAAAGTGCTGGGATGATAGATGTGAGCCACCACATCTAGCCTTGGCTAATTTTTTATTTTTATCTTTTTGTAGTGATGGGGTCTTGTAATGCTGTCCAGGCTTGCCTTGAACTCATGGCCTCAAGTGATCCTCTCACCTTGGCTTCCCAAAGTGTCAGACTATAGGCATGAGCCATCATACCTGGCCTAAAAGTCTGGTTTTGAGTTTTATAGGCATGAAGTTTTTCACAGGTCAGGAGCCTTTAAAAAGACACTCCTGAAACAAAAGGTATCACCCACTCCTGACCCCTTTAAATTTACATTCTGCTAGACTGTGTATTCCTAAGAGCCAGAAACTCACCCAAGTGAGTATGACCTGAAAATGATGTCCATGGCTCTTCTCCTCGTTCCAACTTGAGGATCACATCAGGTTTGGTCATGTGACACCCTGATAAGGGAAAATAAGACTTAAGTCGCTTGGGCTGTAATACCGTTGAAAATGAGGAAGGGTGCATGTTCAGTACTGCAAATTAAGACGCCTATTTGTGTAACAATATAAGCAGCACCTTGTACTGGGCAAGAGAAGACACAATCATTCCTTCTGCTAACCAAAAGGAATTCATCATCTCTTATTCCTGAAATTCAAGTTTGGGCACTTTGAGAGGAAGTGCCTGCTACTGAAAATTTCAAAGAGAATTTTTCTTACCTACAGAGATGAGGTGGCAATAGTTTTCCAACATCACATCCATATACAGAGTCTTCTGAGCATGATCCAGATGCTGCCACTCCTCCTGAGTGAAGTCCACAGTCACATCGTTGAATGACACTGATCCCTAAAAATAGATGGAATAGTAATCAGAACAGGTGGACTTGGCCAGGTGCAGTGGGTCACACCTGTAATCCCAGCACTTTGGGAGGCTGAGGCAGGTCGATCACTTGAGGTCAGGAGTTAAAGACCACCCTGGCCAACATGGTGAAACCCAATGTCTACTAAAAATACAAAAAATTAGCCAGGCATGGTGGTGCGCACCTGTAATCCCAGTTTCATGGGAGGCTGAGGCAGGAGAATAGCTTGAAACCAGGAGGCAGAGACTGCAGTGAGCTGACATCATGCCACTGCACTTCAGCCTGGGTGACAGAGCAAGACTCTGTCTCAAAAAAAAAAAAAAAAAAGAACAGAAAAAGAAAAGAACAGGTGGACTAGATATTGGGAAGTACTTTTGACCCTGATACTTTGTGGCATTCATATGAATCCCTGTATAGAAAGACTACAGTTTTCCCTGTTTTATGATTTATATTGTAGGGGAAACAAAAATCAAAGTAGAAGTTTCTGTCAGTTAATTTTTAAATAACACATTCTAAGAATATTTACTGTGAAGTCACTTAATGCCTAAAACTGTATTTATTTATGGAAGTGCCAAGACAAACACCTTCCTGCTCAGAAGTTTGCAGAGGCATGTAACACATACTTGCAAGAAAATGTATGTAAACACAAATCTGCAAGAAGGTGTTACAGGTACATAAAAGAAGTATGTACAAGATACAGCATGTACCACAAAGGTATTTTCTCAGGCTTCACTAAGGAGGTAAATGTTCCCCCATTTAACATGAATACGTCATACATGAAGAAAATGATTTGTAAATGCATGGTGAGACTTTTCAGCATGCAGCAATAACAGAGTAAAACATTCAAGTAAACATTCCCTCAGATAATAATTATAAAATGTACACATGCTATACAATAAACCTGAAACCCCACAGTTCTAATGGCATAAAACCACCACTTACTTCCTCAAAGGTGATGGAGGACAAAAATGAGAGCTCGAGGCTGGGCACGGTGGCTCATCTGAGGTCAGGAGCTCGAGACCAGCCTGGCTAACGTGGCAAAACCCTGTCTCTACTAAATATACAAAAAATAGCTGGGCATAGTCATGGGCGCCTGTAATCCTAGCTACTCGAGAGGCTGAGGCAGAAGAATTGCGTGAACTGGGGAGACAGAGGTTGCAGTGAGCTGACATCGTGCCACTGCACTCCAGCCTGGGCAACAAAGAGAGACTCTGTCTCTCTCTCTGTCTCTCTCTGTCTCTCTGTCTCTCTCTCTCTCTCTCTCTCTCTCACACACACACACACACACACACACACACAGACACACAACAAAGAGAGACTCTGTCACACACACACACACAGAAAAAGAAAGCTGGAAATCTAGGTTAATTCTGGAAGCGAGAGAACTACAGAAAGGATGAAAATGAAAATCTGAGCATAAACTCTGTCAAAACTCCTGGTTGATAAAATATGCATGTGTTGGAGAGGTCACAGAGGGCTTAGCAAAAAGCAGACAGAAATAAAACAGGAAAGAATTTTGAAAAATAGCTGGGTGTTGTGGCTCACGCCTGTAATCCCAGCACTTTGGGAGGCCAAAGTG
Source organism: Alouatta palliata (assembly GCA_004027835.1). Classification (NCBI taxonomy): domain Eukaryota; kingdom Metazoa; phylum Chordata; class Mammalia; order Primates; family Atelidae; genus Alouatta; species Alouatta palliata. The sequence goes on from PVKV010036094.1 coordinate 15,780, forward strand.
GGCAGATCACGAGATCAGGAGTTCGAGACCAGTCTGGCCACCACAGTAAAACCCGATCTCTACTAAATACACAAAAATTATCTGGGTTTGGTGGCACATGCCTGTACTCCCAGCTCCTCGGGAGCCTGAGGCGGGAGAATTGCTTGAACCCAGGAGGTGGAGGTTGCAGTAAGCCAAGACCACCATTGCACTCTAGCCTGGGTGACAGAGTGAGACTCTGTCTCAAAAAAA
>PVKV010036095.1:0-15997 GCA_004027835.1 Alouatta palliata
TGAACAATGAGAACACATGGACACAGGGAGGGGAGCATCTCACACTGGGGTCTGTCGGGGGGAAAAAGGGGAGGGACAGCAGGGTGTGGGGAGTTGGGGAGGGATAGCATGGGGAGAAATAACAGATACAGGTGATGGGGAGGAAGGCAGCAAATCACACTGCCATGTGTGTACCTATGTAACAATCTTGCATGTTCTTGTACCCCCAAACCTAAAATGCAATAAAAAGTATATATTAAAAAAAAATTGTAGTTAAAATTGTTCCTGGTACCAAAACAACGTTTCAAGGCTGGGATGAAATTTAGACCAAATAAAAAATTAGGAATACATCAAAGTTGAAGGGGATTTTTAAAAAGTTTTAAATCAACATTCTTCCAATACCTTATTTGAGTCTAGAACCAAAATTTCTGTTAAATGCCATATGTTATAGGAGTTTCCTAAATAATTAGCAAATCCATGTAGTTTTGTTTTGCTTCTAGCAAATGAGTTATATCATTCCAAGGTTTCTTGGGACAGTTAGATCTGTTTTTGGAAAGCAATATTTAACCATGTTTAGTGGCTCACACTTGTAATCCAAGCTACTTGGGAGGCTGAGGCAAGAGAATTGCTTGAGCCCAGGAGCTCAAGACCAGGCTGGGCAGCATAAGAATACCCCCACCTCAAAAAAAAGAAGAAAAAATAGAGAAAAACAAGTTTTTTTGTTAATACCATAACATATCACTTAACAACAGGGATATGTTCTGAAAAATGCATTCTTGGGCTATTTTGCCATTGAACATCACAGAATACACTTATTTAGTGGAGGGAGAATTTTATTTATTTTTATTTTTATTTTTTTGAGATGGAGTCTTGCTCTGTCACCCAAGCTGGAGTGCAGTGGCACAATCTTGGCTCACTGCAACTTCTGCCTCCCAGGTTGAAGTGATTCTCCTGCCTCAGCCTCCGAGTAGCTGGAATTACATGCATGCACCACCAAGCCCGGTTAATTTTTGTATTTTCATAGAGATGGGGTTTCACCATCTTGGCCAGACTGGTCTTGAACTCCTGACCTCGTGATCCACCCACCTCAGCCTCCCAAAGTGCTGGGATTACAAGTGTGAGCCACGGAACCCAGCCAAGGGAGAATTTTAAAATGTGCAAGACTTGAAGTTTTTAAAATGAATACAAGGTATAGATCATCATGGCAGATGGGAGGCAGGACTAGATTGCCATTCAGACTCAGACAGACAGAGCAGTGTGCAGAGGCTCACATTGTGAATTTTAGCTCCACATCGACTGCAAGAACAAACTAGCAATCCCAAGAGGAGCCACAGATCCTCTGAAGGAAGCAGACTGCTCCTGTAGTACCTGGAAGACACCCCAAATATTGTGAGTGTCCCAAATGTAGAAGCAGGAAAGGGGGAACCTTCTCTTCCAAACACACATCCCCACTGGAGAAACTGAATGTCTGTTTGCAGTAGTTTCTGACTTTACCTGGAGCTGGGTCAATTTAGAGAGCCAAGCAAAACACAGGAGTAGAGGAAGCAGCAGAAAGACTCTAGGAGTTTGCTGGATCCCCAAACAGGCCATTCCTGCCTGGGACTACAGGTATCCATTGGGAAGGTGGCCAGAGGAGCAGGGCAGGGTGGTGGGGGAAACACAACAGAGAGAAGGAAATCTCCAGCTGAACTTTTTAACAATTTGAATAGGGGGAGAAGCCTCCTGGCCAAAACTCAGGGACGAGTGTGAATCTGGTGTGCAGACTCCATAGGTGGGGGGAGAACCAAGCCCTTTTCTTTTATGGCTGGGAAGTGGGTAGCCTGGGGTAAGTTCTCAAGCCTGGCTTGCCCACCGCCTGGAAACAGATTCTGGACTATTAGAGGGGGCATGGTGGGAGTGAGACCAGCTTTTTGGTTTGCATGGGAGCTGGGTGACAACTGTGACTGCGAGCTTTCCCCCACTTCCCTAACAACTTGCATGACTCAGCAGAAGCAACCATCATCCTCCTAGGTACACAACTCCATTGACCTGGGAACCTCACCCTGATCCCCCACAAGGCCACAGCAGGACCAGCTCAAGGAGAGTCTGAGCTCAGATGTGCCTAGCCCTGCCCCATCTAATGGTCCTTCCCCACCCACCCTGGTAACTGAAGACAAAGGGCATATAATCTTGGGAGTTCTAGGCCATCCCCTAGGCTGGTTCCCTTGCATACTACCACAGCTGATGCTCTCTGGAAAGTGCCATCTCCCAGCAGAAGGCCAATCAGCACAAAAATAGAGCATTAAACCACTAAACCTAGGAACCCTCATGCAGTTCATTGCACTGCCCTGCCACCTCCACCAGAGCAGGCACTGATATCCATGGCTGAGAGACTCATAGATGGTTCACATCACAGGACCCTGTGCAGACAACCCCCAGTACCAGCCCGGAGCCAGGTAGACTTGTTGGGTGGCAAAACCCAGAAGACAAACAGAAATCACTGCAGTTTGGCTCACAGGAAGTCACATCTACAGGAAAAGGGGGAGAGTACTACATTAAAAACACACTCTGTGGAACAAAAGAATCTGAACAACAGCGTTCACCCATAGACCTTTCCTCTGACAGAGTCTACCCAAATGAGAAGGAACCAGAAAATCAACTCTGGTAATATGACAAAACAAGACACTTTAACACTCCCCAAAAAAATCACACTAGTTCACCAGCAATGTCTCCAAACCAAGAAGAAATCCCTGATTTACCAAAAAACAAACAAACAAACAAACAAACAAACAAATAAAAAATCAGGAGATTTAGTTATTAAGCTAATCAGAGAGGCACTAGGGAAAGGCGAAGTCCAATGCAAGGAAATCCAAAAGATAACACAAGAATTAAAGGGAGAAATGTTCAAGGAAATAGCTTAAGGAAAAAACAATAAAAAATTCAGGAAGTACACTAACCGAAATGCAAAATGGTCTGGAAAGTCTCAACAATAAAATCTAACAAGTAGAAGAAAGAAATTCAGAGCTCGATGACAAGGTCTTCAAATTAATACCATCGAACAAAGATAAAGAAAAAAGAATAAGAAAATATGAACAAAGCCTCCAAAAAGTCTGGGATTATGTTAAATGATCAAAACTAAGAGTAATCATTGTTCCTGTGTAAGAAGAGAATTCTAAAAGCTTGGAAAATGTGTCTGGGAAAACAATTGAGGAAAGCTTCCCTGGCCTTGCTAGAGACCAAACATCCAAAAACAAAAGCACAAAAAACACCTGGAAAATTCATTGCAAAAATATCATCACTTAGGCACATTTTCATCAGGTTAGCTAAAGTTAAAACGAAGGAAAGAACCTAAGAGTTGTGAGACAGAAGTACCAGGTAACCTGTAAAGGAAAACCTATCAGATTAACAGCAGACTTCTACAAGCTAGAAGGAATTGGGGCCCTATCTTCAGTCTCCTCAAACAAAACAATAACCAGCCAAGAATTTTGTATCCAGTGAAACAAAGCATCATATATGAAGGAAAGATACAATCTTTTCCAGACAAACAAATGCTGAGAGAAATTGCCACTACCAAGCCACCACTACAAGAACTCCTAAAAGGAGATCTAAATCTTGAAACCAATCCTGAAAACACATCGAAACAGAGTCTCATTAAAGCATAAATCACATAAGACCTATAAAACAAAAATACAAGTTAAAAAGCAAAAACAACACACAAAAAACCAAAGTACCCAGGTAACAAACAACACAATGAACGCAATGGTACCTCACATTTCAATACTAACATTGAATGTAAATGGCCTAAATGCTCCACTTAAAAAATAAAAAATACAAAATTTCAGAACGGATAAGAACTCACCAGCCAACTATCTGCTGGCTTCTAGAGAGTCACCTAACACATAAGGACACACATAAACTTAAAGTAAAGGAGTAGAAAAAGGCATTTCATGCAAATGGACACCAAAAGTGAGCCGAGGTAGCTATTCTTATATCAGACAAAACAAACTTTAAAGCAACAGCAGTTAAATTAGACAAAGAGGGACATTACATAGTGATAAAAAGGTCTTGTCCAACAGAAAAAATATCACAATCCTAGACATATATGCACCTAACACTGGAGCTCCCAAATTTACGAAACAATTACTAGTAGACCTAAGAAATGAGAGAGACGGCAACACAATAATAATGAGGGACTTTTTTTTTTTTTTAGGGAAGTGTTCACATTTATTTATTTTTTTCAAACAAATACAAAATATTTATTACACAAAAATGTCGTAACTGACAAACTACCAATTTGTTAAACATAGAAAAAGTACTAACGTTTCATAATTCTGAACATAAACCACTTTACCTTTTGTTACTCAAGCTGACTTAACTCCAAGTTATAAAAGTTACAAAATTTCGGTTTAAAAATGTCATTGTGTGATTGTTGTAATTTATTTTTCTATGCTATGACAAAAACAAAATATTTTTGAAATGTTTTGAGTATTTAAATTGAATAATGTTTGTAACATTAACTTATTTAGATAACTTTTATGTCAATAATAGGCCAAAATATATATTAAATACCTTCTTGGTAGAATCAGGAATACTAATGACAAAGCCTCATGAAATTTAATACCTCTCAATTCACAATACAGCACAATAATCAATCTGACTAGACTATATTTAAAGAACATGGTTAATCACTCTCCCTGGTATAACTTAGTATGTTAACATTCTTATCAACTGAGTAGCAATTTTATTATCTCATACTCTTCTCTGTATTCCTTGTCTCCAGGTTGGAATAGCCCTGTGTGGAATATGTAGAAGTGGCCCAGAGCCTGTTGGTCCTATCTTTTTGGTTCGTTCTTCCCAACCTTTGGTAGGTTTGTAAAGCCTAGAGGGATCTCTGCTAACATTGTTTTCAACCTTTTCTTTTAATTTTGCCAGTCTTCTTTGTTTTTGTGCCTTTTCATCTTCCTTTGCCTGTCTATCTAGAATTTTCAATTCAAGTTTATGTAAATCTCTTTCTTGAAACCTGGAAATTTCATCAGCAGTGGTTTTCCTTTTTTCTGCCTTTTCTGCCTTTTCCCTTATCTCCTTTTCAAGCCTCAAAAATTCTTCCTGTTCTTTCTTCTGCTGGGTGTAACTTTCTAGTAGTAATTTTAATTTAAACTGGCTTTGGCATTCTTTCTGATGTTTTTTTCTCTTTCTTTTCCTCTTCTTTTAACTGGGAAGCACGTTTCATTGACATTTCTATACTTTTCTGTTTTTTCCAAGCTTCAACTGCCAATTTCTCTTTCTTTCTTTGTTCCTCTTTTTGCTTTTGATTATCTTCTTGTTTGTTATGAAAAAGCATAGGTGTGTTGTCTGCCTTTTCCTTTAACTTGAAAATTTCCTCCTTTTTTTGCTGCTTTTTAGTTTTCCAACTCTGAATTGACTCTTTTTTTCTTTCTTCTAGAGCCAGAAATTTTTGATACCATTTCTCATGCTGATGAACTTCATCCTGTGTTCTTCCGGGAAGGTGTTCTAGAACTTCTTCCATAAATGTTGGCTCCCCTTTATGCTTGTTTCTCACCTTTACAAAGTTCTGGTGATCATAATCATCCCAGCCACCTTGTCGTCCTCCTGTTTGCTGAAGGAATTTTTGAAAATCTAGTACCTCTTCTGGAAGAGGACTTGGTGTTACTTTGTCTACAGGAACTTTGCTTGAGATTACTCTGAAAGCTTTCTCTGTTTCTGAATTACCCAAAGCCCATGTGTCAATTTTTCTTGATATGGCACTCAACTCATTATTAGTTGTTTTCTCTTCTTTAATTAGCTCTTCATATATCAACCTCTGCTCTTCTTTAAACGTGTTAATTGTATTTTCAATTTCTTCCATCATTTCTCTGAGCTTCTCAACAAAATCAGGTGTAGGCTTCACATCTTTTAATTGATGCTGAAGTTTCTTTACGTTGTTATGTATTTTGGCCAATTGTTGTTGGATTTTTGCTCTTTATGTTTTCCTGCTGTTAATCAGTTTATTTTCCAATTCTTCTAGCATACTATGCTCAATTCTGAAGTCACTTTTTTGGTTGTAGAAATGACTGTGTTTATCTTTTTCCATGTTAATAACTCGATTTTTAAATTTTTCTGCTGTGCGTACAAATTCTGCTTTCTTAGTCTGATTAACTTTCTGCTTCCAGTTTTGAAGATGAAAAGAACGAATTCCACCTGAAGTACTAAAACAGCCATCATTCTGTTGAGGCGCTGGCGTCGCTCCCACGCTGGTCCCGGTGGCTGCACCCGCCCCTGCTACAGCCTCGGCTACCGCGGTGGCCGCCACCGCTACCACAACTGTCGTCAGGGCGGCCATGTTTACCCGCCGAGCAGCTGGGGCCAGCGGCCACCAGTCACTGGGGGATTAGTGCCCGGAGCACCCCGGCCTCTGCAGATCGCTCCCAGCACTGCGGGCTTGGTAGGGAAGCAGGTGTTCACATTTATTAAGAATTTGCATATGTTTCTTAATTTTCACAGTCACAGATATCACATGTTAATATCTAAAGTAGAAAAAAGAATAAAGGGGGACAAAAAGAAAAGGGGTAAGAATAATTTTTTGTATCAAATTATTGATTGCTGCCCTTATACTATTGCCGACCATCAGGCCATCCAGTCAATAGAGATGGCATCCTCATGTTTATACCAGGAAGCTCTAGGTTTCCTGTTTGACCCCACTTCCCTTAACCCAGCCACAGGGACTTTAATACTCCACTGACAGCACTAAACAGGTAATCAATACAGAAAGTCAAAAGAAACAATTGATTTAAACTATACCTTGGAACAAATAGAATTAAGAGTACATAAAGAACATTTCATTCAAAAACCACAGATTACACGTTCTTTTCAACAGTGCATAGAACTTTCTCCAAGATAGACCACATAATAGGCCACAAAACAAGGCTCAATGAATTTAAGAAAACTGAAATTATATTAAGCATTCTCTCATATCACAGTGAAGTAAAACTGTAAATTAACTCCAAAGGGAACCTTCAAAACCATGGAAATTAAATAACCTGATCCTGAATGAGCATTGGGTCAAAAACAAAACTAAGATGGAAATTTAAAAATTCTTCAAACTGAATGACAATAACGACACAACCTATCAAAACTTCTGGGATATAGCAAAGGTGGTGCTAAGAGGAAAGTTCATAGCCCTAAATGCTTGTATCAAAAGGACCAAAAGAGCACAAACTGACTTTCTAAGGTCACACTTCAAGGAGCTAGAGAAACAAGAACAAACCAAACCCAAACCCAGCAGAGGAAAGGAAATAACAAAGATCAGAGGGGAACTAAATGATACAAACAAATAATAATAATACAAAAATAAATGAAACAAAAAGCTGGTTCTTTGTAAAGATGTATAAAATTGATAGGCCATTAGCAAGATTAAACAAGAAAATAAAAGAGAAAATCCAAATGACCTCATTAAGAAATGAAACAGGAGAGATTATAGCTGACAATACATAAGATCATTCAAGGCTGCTGGAACAACTTTATGTATATAAACTAGAAAATCCAGAACAGGTGGATAAAGTCCTGTAAAAATACAACCCTCCTAGCTTAAATCAGGAAGAATTAGATACCCCGAACAGACCAATAACAAGCAAAGAGATTGAAATGGTAATTTTAAAATTACCAACAAAAAGAAGTCCAGGACCAGACGGATGCACATCAGAATTCTACCAGATAGTCAAAGAAGAATTGGTACCAATTTTTTTGACCCTATTTCACAAGATAGAGAAAGAAGGAACCCTCCTTAATTCATTCTATGAAGCCAGTATCACCCTAATACCAAAACCAGGAAAGGACATAATCAAAAAAGAAAACTACAGACCGATATCTGTGATGAACATAGATGCTAAAATCCTTAACAAACTACTAGCTAACTGAATCCAGCAACATATCCAAAACATAATCCACCATGATCAATGTATACTTCTTGGGTAATGAGCGCACCAAAATCTCACAAATTATCACTAAAGAACTTACTCATATAACCAAATACTACCTGCACCCCAATAACTTATGGGAAAAAATAAAGAAGGGAAAAACTAAAATTAAATAATATAACATAAAATGAATACAAAAACTTCAAGCTATTTTTTAAGAGATCAGTTTCTACTGCTTCTCCACTCTTTTGCTTCCAATTGCTAAACTCCCCTTACATATTCACTCATTTTATTCCCCTTTTATTTCACAAAGTTCTACACGTGCTTCCATAGCCTCTCCAACGAACTTAACTTCAAAGGAAGGAAGGATTTTGTCACTGCTTTCAGTAAGTATATCTTACAAAAAGCAGATTCACTTAAATATAATGTTTACACAATCTTTAAAATTCTCAGTAAAGTCCAGGCTTCAATTTACTCAGGACTTAAGCTTTTGATACACAGGAATGAACCTAACATTATTCAAAAATTGAAAAAAATATGTTGTCACTACATTGTTCCAACATTTTACATAAAGTTAACAAAGAACTTAGTATGCATTGCATAGAGTCTTCTTCTTTGGGGTAGGGTAGATCGTATGAAAACAAGGAATACAGCTTCTAGATCACATGTTCATGTAGGTATTGAGATTGTGTAAAACGGACATATATATGAATTTGTGTTTGAATTAATTTTTGCACTTCAGAAAAATCTCCAAGGCTGAGTGCCCTCTGGTTTTATGGTAAAAACATCACAGAGTCATATATATCACAAAGTAGCATAAGCAAAAGTGATCTGGATTTATAGGTAGTTCTATGATAACCAGAGAAGTAGACTTCAAGCTTCAAACCACTGGAAACTGACAAATAATAAACTGTATTTGATTTGGTAAATAAATAAATATTGGATACAAATAAAAAGCTGTGGAGAGTTTCAAAGATAACAGAGAAAGAACTAAAGGTAAGAATGGAATAGTTGGAGCAGGAACTACAAATAGGATCAAAGAGGTGGGTGAATTGGGCCAACTAAGGTGGTATCTCTAAGTCCATAGTTTAAGAGGACTCAATATGGTAAATGAGTTATATAATTCCAGGGTTAGATCTGTGTCAATAGAAGGCAGCCAAGAAGACCTGAGGAGTAAAACGATATCAAATTGCCATGCTATATGAATAATCAGACTGTAGTTTGGATAGTTTAATCAAACATTTAGTTTGGATAGCTTAATCAAACATTTATAAGTCTACCAAGTGTTTTGTGTTTTCCCAGGGCCCACAGCCCATACTAGAAAGGTAATGAAGTACTCTCCATACTTTCCTACTGGCCTCCAACCAAATGACTGAGGAGTCTTAATGTTTACCAAGTGAATATTAAGCCTGTGCTTCTCCTTGTTTTGGACATACTTTTTTGCTAATCCTATCACTACATTGCTTAGACAGCCTATAGAAGAAAAGCAATCACTGTGCTGAATAGTATGACCACCACAAAGTAATCTGGGTAAATTATCCTGGTTCCAGATCACTAAGTAAGTTTCAATAATGTAGGCTCTGCTTCTCTTCTCCCCTAAAGAGTCACGGTCCCTTCTTCTAAGCCAGGCAAGTACCAATGTCTTTCATGGACCTTCTTATCGGGGTATATGTCTGAGAAAAGGTAGAATGTTACATTGGATAAAATCTCAGTTATGGAGTGGGCTGTAACTTCCCCCAAATTAGAAACACCATGTACATTCTGAAATGTATGATGAAATATATTATTAACTAACTTTCTCAATGAAGACTAGGAAGCTACTAAAAGCTGCCCCTAGAATTCAAAATTATGAAAGAATTCATCTCACAAAATAGAAATTTTTCAAACAAATGCTTTAAATCATTTTACTTTGCCTGTGCTCATGGCACTGCCCTTCAGAAATGAGTAATGGTAAATGTGATTTTAGAACAATGGAGGACGATCTTGGTTCCCTTTCCAAGACGCCAGATCTTTAGGCAAAGATTAGTCTTTGCTGACTGCTTGACTGTTGCGCTATTGTCAAAGACAGAGTAAAATGAAGAAAGTAGTAAAACTCATGAATTCAAAATGTAACCAACCACAATTTGCTTTTATATTGCTCTGAGTTCTTTTATATAGCAAATATGTATTGAGTGCCTACTCTGCACCAAGAACTGGAAATACAGTGGTGAATAAAACAGGGTTCTATACGTCATGAATTTTTGTCTCTAAAGGGAGTCAACACAAATATGTAATTGTTTTAAGTGAAAAGAGAAAAAGTGGAAAAGGAGATTTATTTGTTCATTGTCAGTTTTTCTTAACCAGACCATAAGTTCAAAGAGCGTATATTTTTTCTTGTTCCCTTTTATATCATCAGTGCCTAGAACACAGTGGTTAGTCCCTCAATACATGTTTATTAAATGACAAAATGGATAAACAATCAATCAAACTATCTGTTAAGTAGAGGGAAACATTTCATAGTGCTTGGATAAAACTACAAAATATTTATTTTTGTGTTTTTAGTAGAGTTGGGGTTTCACCATATTGGCCAGGCTGGTCTCGAACTCCTGACCTCTGGTGATCTGCCTGCCTTGGCCTCCCATACTGCTGGGATTACAGGTGTGAGCTACTGCACCTGGCCAACTACAAAATCTCAAGACCAAGAAATGCTTCTCCATCAATGAAATTTCTAAAACAGATGCTCAGTTTGGATTATTCCACTTAGTACCAAGAAATATGCCTGAGTCAAGTGCTTGAAATAAAGCAAGAGTCCTTTGTATTTCTGGAGAGCCTGAACCTATCATTTTATTTTGGAAGCCATCTACAGGCTAGACAAAACAGTCTACCTTTGTTTTTATAATTGAAATTCTATTAACTATTTCATATTATTTTTCTCCCTGTCTTCCAATACTAATTTCTTTCTTTAAATATATATACATATTTGTTCCATATTGCTGTGCTGACCTGCAAAAGTGAAAACTCAATCTGAATATTGCCAGAAGTTTTCTATTCTAATGTTTTTATCTTAGCCTGATAAATACAATTACTGCTTGTTTTATGAGACCTATAGATTTCAACACAGTTGCCTATAATATTAAATTTATTAAAATAAGGCTTTAAGTAACATTGGTTCCCATTAAATAAAAATAAATAACAGAGGGAATTCATAGGGTAGGAAACTTACCAAAGAATCAAGTAATATAATGGTATTTTTTTGAATACTAGATAGTATTACTTCCAAGTAATAGAGCCTGCTGGGGTGGGAGGGCATTTTGTATCTGTTATCTAATTCCAGGCTCTCTCCTTACTTTTTATCCCATTTAGGCAGTATTTCAAATCATAAGAAATCTTCCTATACCTGGCGAACCCCTGACTCTACATTTTGATCACATAGTCATCAAGGATAGTATTTAAGCTTGATTTCCCAGAATAATATTTATTACGTATGCCCATACCAAAAAGTGGGAAGGAAGAAGAAATGGTAATTTCTGCAAATATTGATAGTTACATCTCTCATCACAGTAACTCAAATGGCATCTAGGTTTACAAAGTGATTACTCGTGTGTTGGTTCTTAAACTTGGCTGCACATTGAAATCAGAAGGGGGCTTGATATGGTTTGGCTCTGTATCCCCACCAAAATCTCACCTTGAATTGTGATAATCCCAAAGCATTGTGGGATGGACCTAGTGGGAGATAATTGAATCATGGGAGCAGTTCCTTCCTGTACTGTCTTCCTGATAGGGAATAAGTCTCATAAGGTCTGATGGTTTTATAAAAGGGAGTTCCCCTGCATGTGCCCTCTTGCCTATCTTTAGACATGCCTTTGCTTCTCCTTTGCCTTCCACCATGATTGTGAGTACTCCCCAGCCATGTGTAACTGTGAGTCAATGAAACCTCTTTCCTTTATAAATTACTCAGTCTCAGGTATGTCTTTGTTAGTAGTGTGAGAACAGACTAATTCAGAGCTCTACAAAATACTCATGTCTGGGACCTACTCCTAAATAAAGACTTCGATTTAATTTGTCTGAGGTAATATCTGTATATTTGAACTTTTAAAACTTTTCCAGGTGACTCTAAAGTGTAGCCAAGATGGCACAGAGGACTGCAAGGGGATGGGGTGAGGTGAGAAGGAGGCACTGACTTGACAAGAAGGGAGAGGAAGAGACCACGGCTGCCCGATGAGGCGGTGAGGCAGGAAGGAGGCCTGACCACAACCCGGACCTTGGGCCCTGGGACAGGTAAGTATGCACTGACGGACATGGGGTTCTGGAGCAGCCGCCCCCAGAGGACGCATCCCTGAAAGGCTGCCTGCATTGGTGAGCCACTCCTCCTCCCACTCGCCCCTCCCCTCCACCCTTCCCCCTTCCCCCCGTCCCCAGCCTGCTGTGCTGTGAACAGTCTGCCTTATCCACAAGAGTTTACAAATGAAAATGGAGGAAACATCTTTGTCTGACTTGGATAATAGCAAACTAGTGGCCATAGCTCAAGAGATATAAGCAGACCTGGTTTAGGATTCTTGTTTGAGATTCTGCTTTGAGGTACCCCAGGCTGTCAGGTGTGGCTACTTCTTGCTGAACGACACTGACCCTGAGAGCATGAAGGATTTTGGTTTTCAACCAGTGAAAGAGAAAGGAATATGTTTGCTCCAATTGCAGCTGTAGCATTCCTGCCTCCCACTTTGCTCCCCATCAGGATACGTGCCTAGGAATGGGTGGAAACAGTAGCTGAGTCACCAGTAGTAACAATATAAGCAAATCTGAGAGTGACCAAGAGGATAATAATGGCATCAATAACGACTGGTCCTATGGCTCAGAGAAGAAAGCAAAGAAGAGAAAATCAGACAAGAATCCTAATTCCCCTCGAAGATCAGAGTCTTTAAAACACAAAAATGGGGAACTTAGTGATTCAAATGTTTTTTAAGTGTAACAACTCAACTGGGATCAGCTATGAAACCTGGAACCAGGGAACTTCATAACCTTCTAACTATGCAATGTAGAGTGGTTTCTGAAGACACCAAGATGTACACAAAGTCCCAGCACACAGACGAGCAGAGGTGAACCTTGGAGATTTATTTCCTCAGGGCCTCAGCTGTCCTTCCAGAGGTGGAGAGCTCCCAGGATAATAACAGCTTTGACATGACTGATTGCTAGGCCCTGATCAGCCAGCTTCAGTGGGACTGCTCCTCTGATCTCTCACCCTCTGATTCAGGCTCCCACAAGATGAGTGAAAATTAGTGTTGGGGTCTAGGTACCAACAGCTCCAAGACACAGAAAACCAAGAAAAAGAAATCCTATCTGAGTCTGGTAGGGACTGCCTCCGGCCTGGATGCCAATAAGAAGAAGCCAAAGCCACCGGTACCCCCAAAGGCCAACACCTATGATAACATCAACTGATTTCAGTGCAAGAGATAGCCTTTGGCTGAGCAGAGCCCTCTCTCCTGATCCCCACCCAGGTGCCATAACCTGGCAAATGGATAACTGTTGGGGGTTGGGGCTTGGGAAGTTTGGTGGGCCAGGCAAGCAGAAGATCCGATTGCGTACCCTGCAGAGGCGTGTCAAGGTCCTCGGCATGCAGTACTCAGACCTGGACATATTATGCTTTGGACATAAGTTTGGTGGTGAGGTAGTTTTCCTATTTATACCGTGAGTTACTGAATGTCCAGCTAGGCCAGGGGCCTGAGCTGGGCACTCTGCCAGGGCACTGCCTGTCCCCCACCCCAGGAACTGGACTAAGCCCTGCTGAGGGGCAACATGGTGGCCCAGGAGGCTATGGGTTGGGAGCTGAGACTGGAGGGGACTGTCCTGGTTGCCCTCAGCAATGTGAATGGGTCCAGTACTTGGAGCTGAGAGGCAAGGATGGGCATGTCTTGTCTGTGAGGAGAATCCTATCAAATGTCCCCAGTCCCAGTGGTAGGCAGGCACAGAGTGCTTTCTGCTGCGGTGGGGGTCCGGAATTACTGCCACCTTCTCTGGTGAGATCCTCCTTTATCTCTGGCCTCCCCTTGGAGGTAGAGGGGAGAAGGGACAGACCTTTCCACTTAGTTCCCATGGGTCTCCTTGGTAGCAGGAGCTGTCCTTTTGTTGTTGCGTGCCAAGAAAGGGCCTCCAGCCTCTATGGCTTCAAGGAATTGGAAAGGGAGCATATGAAGAGGGAACTATATCAGAATTACTACCCATGGCTCTCCTCCCTGACCCAGGGCTGGTGAGGAGTGGGGCCCCAAAGTGAGAGGGAACTGGGCTACCTGTGGTGTCATTTCCCCGGTCGGCGAGGGGTTGCACTATGCTGAGTACTTGCCACCCTCCACCAAATGTCCCAATGCCAACCTCGACCAGCAGGGACTGTTAAAAAAAAATCCCTGAAGATGGCCGATTAGGAGCAGCTCAGGATTGCATCCCCCAGTGAAAGCACAGAGGGTGAGTGGACGCCACAATTCCAGAAGGATTTTTATTGCCCAGAGACCAGGAGATTTCCAGGAGGAGGAGCCCCATGGGTCGCCAGCCTGGCTGGTTTGGCCACAGCAGCTGTTTTGGCCAGTGTGGTAGTTCTCCGTACAAAATACACGTGTCCAGGTGCCATTTTAGCTGGTGATTGGAGCTCCAGGAAGGCAGAATTACCCATTCATCTGATTAAAAAGGGGACTGAAACAGGGAGCCAGACCAGGAGATTCCCAGGCAAAAAAGCTCCACAAATCTCAGCACTGCTGTTTCCGCTGGCACAATGGGTCACCACATGAGAAATCACAGATTCCAGCACCTCTTCAACAGGTGACTGGAACACCTGGGAGACAGTCGACCGTTCAACTAAAAAAAAAAAAAGGCTCTGAGGCAGGGAGCCAGGTGATCAGGCTCAGCTGGTCCCACCCCCACAAAAAACAGCAATCAGAAATGCTCTGGATTGAGAGTTTCACAGCAAGCACAGCTGAACCTGGGACGGTACAGCTCTGTGGGGGAGGGACATCTGCCATTACGGAGGCAGTCCACCAATACGGAGGTAGTTTGCCATTGCCGAGACAGCCCCCCACTGCTGAGGCAATTCTAACTAAACCCGTATAATCAGGACGGCAGGGAAGTTCACATAGCAGCTGGACAGAGGTGACAGCAGCTCAGCAAAGCCTCTGCAGGCAGACAGTGACTAGGCTGCCTCCTTGCTGGGCAGGGCAGCCATGAAAAAAAGGCAGCAGCACAACAGAAACTCATAAATAAAGCCCTAACTCCCCAGAACAAAGCATCTGGGAAAAGAAGGGTTTTATGAATTCTACTGCAGCAGACTTAAACGTACCTGCCCAGCAGCTCTGAATGAACAACGGAACTCACAGCTCAGCACTTGAGCTCCTATAAAGGACAGACTGTCTCCTCAAGCAGCTCCCTGACCCCTGCATATCCAAAAAGTCACCTCATAAAGGACAGCTCAGATATCTGGCAGGTATCCTTCTGGGACAAAGCAGAAGAAGAAACTGGCAACAACTCTTACTGTTCTGCAGCCACTGCTGGTGATCCCCAGGCAAGCAGGGCCAGGAGTGGACCTCAGCAGTCCTACAGCAGAAGGGCCAGACTGTTAGATGGAAAACTAAGAAACAGAAAGAAATAACTTCATCATCAACAAAGTGGACGTACACTCAGAGATCCAATCTGAAAGACAACAACTACAAAAAGGACAGGTGGATAAGTCCACAAAGATGGGAAGAAACCAGTGCAAAAAGGATGAAAACACCCGACACAGAACTCCTCTCCTCCTACAAGGGATGACAACTCCTCACCAGCAAGGGAACAAGGCTGGATGGATGGGCTAAAAGAACATGTTCTAACCCAATGCAAAGAAACTAAGAATGTTGAAAAATGATTTGACAAAATGCTAACGAGAATAAACAACTTAGAGAGGAATATAAGGGAATTGATGAAGCTGAAAAACACAACATGAGAACTTCGCGAAGCATACACAAGTTTCAACAGCCAAATTGACCAAGCAGAAGAAAGGATATCAGAGGTCGAAGATCAACTCAACAAAATAAAACTAGAAGGCGAGATTAGAGAAAAAAGTGTAAAAAGGAATGAACAAAGTCTCCAAGAAATATGGGACTATGTGAAAAGACCTAATCTACATTTGATAG